>BPLS01028873.1:24596-37385 GCA_019656275.1 Rhododendron kiyosumense | reverse complement strand
GAGAGAGAGAGAGAGAGAGAGAGAGAGACTCACAAATCCAAAGCCTGCAGTCATAGAGAGAGAGAGAGAGAGAGAGAGAGAGAGAGAGAGAGAGAGAGACTCACAAATCCAAAGCCTGCAGTCATGTAGATTGGTCCAACCATAGTGTACTTGGTACAGTATTTGGGGTTGGAAAGGAACAGCCTTACATAAGGGAGCTCGTGGATAATTGCAGCAACTCCTCCATTCTTACTTCCTCTTGAAAGGGCATCATCATACTGTTCGAAAGTGCTATAGTTCCTAGACTTTGGGAGATTAAATTCCTCTCTTTTCAGTAGCCCTTTGAGAAAAGTACCATTGTGGTAGCCAACATATTCTCCATTCTTTCTGAGATCCCTTATATCCGTGACACTGGGTTGTAGCTTTTGTACTGTTAACATTGATGTTAAGCTTGCTGTATAACTTGATGTCAGTACCAGCACCACGAAAACCCACATGATTACCACAAACCTTGATAAGTTGCTGATCAACTTCTCCTCTATGAAAACAAACAAACAATAAATGAGTTCCTTTTTGTGAGACTTTTTGCAGTGCTATTCAACATGCATTTGGCCTATTGAATCACCATATGTATGTGGTCATTTGCCAAAGAGATTCCTGAGCTTAAAAATTATTATCTACCTATAGAGCATGTGTGAAACAGGTATGGATAAGGGTCTTACTATGGGCGAAAACTAGTGTGGAGAAGGAGAACCAGAATATAATTCCGACTTGCTTGCTAGGTGGGCCTCGGAATTCTTTGTTTACACGATGCTCCAGAACCCAAACCACAAACCCGGTGAAGACAAAAAACACCACAATTGTCAGCCACAGATTCATTTTTAGGGGTTTCATGAAGATCCATGCATTCTTCCTCCCATCATCTTTTATTCGAACGATCATTGCCACGCTGGACTCTGTGAATGGCAATGTAAAATCCACAAAAGTCGATCTGTTTGCTAGAATGGTTACATCACCCACAACAGCATCGTATTTCTGGAGAAAGACATAAACTTTAGTTACTAGAACTTGGCAAAGGGAAAATGAAAAATGTAGCAAATTCAGATTGCAAATTTGATTACCCCGAGATAGATCTGATAAACAAGGTCATTGTAATCACCGGCAGGTTCGCCATCAGGAGTTTCAAAGGGAAAAAACTCATAGGGGACGGCAAACGGCAAAGTGTGGTCCATGACCTCTTCGAACACAGCTATGCAGAATCCAGTGGCAATCACAGCATTAGTTTGGGGATGCCTTTCCACTTTGATGAATTCATCGATACCACTTTTGACAGGAACTCCCACCCTCAATTTACGTTCACCTGTTGGAATTTCCCAGCCTTTAGGTACAACATGGAGTCTACCGGGCCAAATGATGTCTTCGAGATCTTCTTTGTCATTGGTGTCATTGTTATTAAATGGCAATCTCTTATTCTTTGATATGCCATATTCCCGAGCCCAAAATCCAATTTCCGTCTCCCCTTTTCCAATTACATTGACTATTTGGAAGGTTGATTGCTGTAACTGCCCATCGACTAGATGGAATTCTCCACTTAAGCCCCGGAACTTAGTTTTCTTGATTGCTTGAAGTAGCCCTGGTCCCATTTCTGAGTATCCAATTGCAGCAAAATCTGTCAAGTTGTTTGTAGAGACTGGTTTTTTGAACTTCGACTGACCAATACTGGATCTCTCAACTGCCATTGCTAATGCCGTGGCACTGTCATATGCCCACAGTCCAAGCACGTTTAGTTCAAATCTATCCAAGTCTGGATTCTCTCGACGAAATCTCTTTCTCCATCTTTGTGTAAAGTTTTGAAGCTTGCTTGAGTTTGGAACATAAGGCTTCACACCAAGTACCCCTTGCATCGAATTTATAACCTTAGCATCCAGAGAATCCAAGAGAATAGTTAGCACATCGGTAATGATCCAGACATATCCCTTGCTCATCATTCCAACTTCTTTCACCTTCAAGAAAAAGCGAGAAGCAAGAGATGGTAACATATGCACCACAAAAACCCTGGTCTGCAATGTCTTTAGCTTGTTGAGTTCTTGAAGGATATGATCATCTGTAGCTGAAACAGACATAGCAATTCGAGACCGCACTTGAGTTCCAATCCCCAGAAAAGAATCAGTCAAATAAGGACCTATTCCCCTCCCAAAGTTGGTGTCTTTATAAATGAGCACTACCTCCCTCCAACCAAAGGCCTTGACCATAGCTGCAAGGGGTTCAACCTGAGAAGAGCCATTTTGTCCTCCTCGAATGAAGTATGGATTGTCTGATGGTGAGAGAGTAGGACTCGTCGCTTGAGAAATTATAGGAACCTGTGTTTTTTTCCCAATATCAATCATGAAATCTGCTTGTGTGGATTTTTGTGGACCTAGTATTGCCTGTACTTGGAAATTTTTCAACAAGTCTATAGCTGCAAATAAAAGATCAATAAAAATTAGATCCCAACAAATTCTTGAATTCATATATAGACTTTTGTGCATGGTTCTTAAGAACACAACCTCCGCCCTAGTGTAGAATTTCTTCACCCAAGTACGGAAGAATTTGAAACCACAACAAACCATTTTGGGGCAAAAGTTCCCCATAAAAAACTGACTGTGGAAGAGGTAAAACTCACGATCAGAGAGTAGTACAGATGACGCTTTAACCATTGATGCAAATGGAGAGAAGAGTGAACATAACTTAACATTAAAATAGCAAAATAGAGCCATTCAATGTTCACTACTACCTTTAGGCCCAGCAAAGTTGGTAGCCACTTAACAAAATAGCTTGCCCATTACCACCTCGTCTGGAGATTTACTCTTTATTCTTGAATCCTATACCAAAGATTTCTTTTAAAATTCAAACTTCACTGAAACTGAGGCTTGTTTTTCCTAGTGATTGTTTGTTGAAGAGGGCTGCAGCCGTAGGGTTACCACAATTCGCTACAGTTGCTATGAACTGCGATCCAGATTGAACGATCCCAATCGCGGATCAATAAGGAACTGGAATGGAGATTCCGGCGATCGGACAATTATAATGGCTCAAAGATGATAAGTACACTGTCATACACAAGGTATAACGAGAAAAGACCACAGAGATTAATCCCATTACTTATTTGATAAGGACATTCTCAACATAGTTGCTACTAGAACGACCCAAGGGAATATTCCGCACTCGGAACAAACTAATTTCGGTCCAAGAAACCAACCCGATGTACCATATTTTGAACGGTACGACGTACCGCGATCCCGTTCCCGTTCCCGGCAGCGGTCCTGGCTTTGGGTTGCTGCGTTTTCTCAAACACCTGGTCTGCATTGTGAAAAGTTGAGCTGTGTACCACCATGCATGGTTCTAAAAATGGCCCGCCAACACTACTTAACGCTATTACGTACAAGTATGGGTCACCCAAGGGTATCGATGGTCCGGATAGGTCTGGTTCCATAAGAATCGGGTAACACCCATATTATATCTGTAAATTAGGGTGAACACCCTTTTGAATCTGGGTTACAATTTACAGTACTGTACAGAAATTGCCCGTTTAGCTGTCATAGTATTCCAAAACGAGATGCCTTGCCTAGATATAAAATTAGGAGTAAGCTTCCGCCAGATAATCGTAGGCGGAATCGGAGAGTCTGGTGGTGGTGCTGTTGGTGGGTGGGGGAGATCAAGTACACAAATTGGGGGTGGTGCTGTTTGCAGTATCGTGCTGCGCACTTTCGAGCTGTCGGGTCGTGCATCCGACGGCTCGAATCACATCTCAATAATGAACGGTTCTCAATTGTTGATTGTTGAGATGAAATCCGAGCCGTCTGGATACACGATTCAATGGTTCAAAAGTGCACAATACGATGCTGTACACCTCACTGCACAACATCAACCCGAAGTGCTCAATTATACTATAGGCATGAGTTAGTATATTTGTTAATTTCCACGTCTCCTATTGTGAATCTGATTGGGTGCACTTTAATAAATTTTTTTGTCTTTTTTGTTTCGTTTTGTATGTCTTTTTTTAATTTTTATTAGATTGACGTTATTTTTTTTTGGATGACTAAAAGAAAAAAATTTCCACTAAAGATGACAAAGTACCAAACAACTCTCTTTTTCATTTAAATTGCTTTTATCGGTCCACATTTTTATACTTCTCTTATTTCTCTTGTCGAAACGAATGATTAATCTCATAAATTACGACGAAAAGCTCAACAAAAAGTAAAAAAAAAATACAAGAAAAATTGTTAGATAAAAAAATTTCAGAGGTGTTATTGGTATAGATTTCATATTTGTACGAGCGCACACATACTCCAGTTTAGGGTCCAAAAAAAAAGATCGGAGCCGTTTATTTTGTTTAAAATACTTTATTTACGGTCCTTACAAAAATAAGTTCAATCCAGTATCGGATAGAGCGTCTACGAAACGTCCAACTTTGTCCTAGAATTCAAGCCTAAGTTTTTAAAGCAAAGTTGAATATTTCATAAACGTCCTTACGGATACCAGATTGAGCTAACTTACTTTTTGTATGGATCGTAAACGAAATATTTTAAACAAAATGAGTGGCTCCAATCAAAAAACCCAAAACGGATTTGTACGCTCTTCTACGAACAGATTTTATATCTATACCATTATCCTTTCTGAAAAAATTTACCAGAATGCACCCCAGTAGGAACACTCTCCTTCTCCTCTACCACTTGTATTATATTCCTGTGTGCCAAACTTGGCGTGAGTATTTTATGAGTTAAAGGATATAGAGGATGGCCACCCGATCATATTATACCTCCCATAGTACAGAATTATAATGTGAAATTACGAAGCCACTTCTGTGCTATATAACACTTCGTAATAATCAAATGAACTGTGACAATTACCCATTGCGAAAAATATACTATATATCAGCAGCAAATATTGTAGAATTAGGGGATATAAATAAACGTACCAGCAGAGGCTGCCTCCACAACATCATTTTTCGAATCTCTAGGGTGGAGAACAATCTTTGTAGTACATGTTTGATTTGATGCATAGAAGTCTTCAAGCGCCATAGATGTGCACGTATGGCTCATCTTCCCCAGGATATCGTCCAAATCAAGAATTAGCCCGACATCAACCTCAATTAAACCAGTACTAGTAGCATTTTGAGCCCCTAATAATGGCACAATATTGTAATAGCAGCTCATCATCAACAATAGTAACCCATGCAGCTGGGAATTTGAGTATGATCTCGATTGCTTCTGCATTTTGAGCGAGCAGTAGAGCGAGAACGAGGAGGAGGAGAAGAAGAAGAATCGTTAAGCTAGCTTTGTTTATATTTCAGAATGTTTTGGAGCAAAATGATTGGCTTTTGGAGCTTCATCTTCAATGCAACATATATATACACAACTAATATGCTGATGAGCATGTTAGTTTCACATTTTGTAGTCAGTCTAACTGTACCTAGGGTGGAATATTCAACAATCAAACTATCACAAGATCGATAACGAGTAATTGACTTCCAACGATTGTACTTGATTGTAATTGACCTGTAGTATAGTACTCCCTTCGTTTCCTTTTTAGAGTCTAGCAACCATTTTGGGCGGAGGGAGTAATAGCAATCTAGCTAGCAACATTCTTGCATTCCAGAATTTCTGATGATGGAGTTCCGAATTTTTTTTTGGTGCAAATAGGTACTGCTGATGTGGTACCTGTGCAACACATCTGAACCATCCAAAAATGCAATCGATAGCTCAGATTAAAAAAAAAAAAAAAAAGGAAACACGTATTCCTATCATGGCTCTGTCCCATAATTTTGGTCCATCTCTTTTTTTTTTTTTTTTTTGATTTTCCAAAATCGTTTTCCATTTTGACTAGTCATGGAAAAAAAATAGGACATTTAATTTTTGTCCTTCCTTCCAATTTCAAAATTTAAAAGTGGAGGGATATTTTTATTGGATTTTCAAATATACCACCACATAACGCAAGGGTAACTTTGGAAATCTATTTGTTTTGAAGAGTAATACTAATATTATTGATGTCCTTTAAAATGTTGGATTTCTAAAAAGGGAATAAAATTATGGTGGGGTATTAAAATCGGAAATTCTAATCGCAAGAAAGATTTGCAGAGAACCATACAAGGACAAATGCGTTTGGGCATATTTTGGGTCTCATAGAAATCTTGAAAAATATCGATAAATTTTTGAATATTATTTTACAATAATGCTATGGGTACAGCAAACCTTGTATAGTAGCCACGCACAAATCCGTTTTGCACCCGTCTAGGATCCCACAAAGATGATCAAAGCCATTTATTTTGTTCAAAATATTTTGCTTAAGGTCTCTGATAAAAATAATCTCAATCCGAAATTGGTAACGGCGTTTATGAATCTTACAACTTTACTTCAAAATTTGGCTTGAATTTCTGAAGCAAAGTTGAATGATTCGTAAATGCCCTTACCATTATCAGATTGAGATGATTTTTTTTACAGAAATACTAAACAATATATTTTGAATAAAATGAGCGGCTCTGATTATCTTTGTGGGACCTGAGAAGGACACAAAATAGATCTGTACACGATTGCTGTATGGGATTTGTTGTACTTATAGCACTACTGATTATTTTATGGGGCCCTTTAAAAAATCAGCTCCAACGAACATAGGTTAGTATTACTTTAAGATAGGAGGCAAGTCAAGACCTCTTTTTTTTTTATGATGGAGCATATCAAGACCTCTTGGTTTTTTTTTGGGTTTTGCTAGGTTAACTTCTGCTTTGATTGCCAATCAAAGCAGACTTTTCTCATTGACATACATACATATATATGTCTTTGACTACACATATGGATGGATGAATAGAAGGACAGATACAATTAAGAAAGTCTACTAAATTTGGTTTGGTTATTCAACAAGCCGTACTGGTCTTGAATCGGTTGAGAGAGCGTTTAATATTGAAAACGCGGTATTTTGATTGGATTGTCCTCCAAGGTTTAAGGTCAGCTTTTCTATAGTAGTAGTGGTAGTTCTAGGGGGTGTTTCCACTAAATTAAATGAACTAAAGTCCATATTTTTTTATAAATTTTTAGGTAAGTCATTTTTTTCACATACGTCAACCAAAATACCATTTAACGGTAACAATTTAAATATTGTCATTAGCCTGACGTGCTCATCTTGATTATCTTTGAGATGCCCGAAAATTGTGGATTTGCAATTGCAATTCCCATTGACCTAGATATACGTTTTTTGGAGACTTTAATTTGTGCAGTTTTAATTTATATATGTTCAAGTCAAGCCGCGGAATATAATTTGCAAATTCTATGAAGAAAGAAATTGAGTACAAATTAAAGGTAACGTAACTAATTAATTGCTATTCCGTACTGTAGTTTAATTTCCAAATTTTCTTCTTTTTTTTTTCCCTTAGTAAATTGGCAAATTTTCAACCAAACGCGAGGGTCAATCAGAGCGCGCCACCTGATCTCTCTTCTCAATTATTTCTAGTTCTGAAATTGTTGGTGCAAAATTTCGAGTCTTCCGAACTAGAATACGTTAATTGATTAAATATGCTTTGAGTCATGTTTCAATGTTGCTTTCTGAAAAATAGTATTCGCGGATACAACGAAGGCCGATAAATAGATCTTTTCCTTGCATTCGCAGAAATGAAGGACTGAGAGACTATTTATCTCGTTCCACAGATTAATAGAATAACAGTGCAAGGATCGAAGCAAGTAATTAGAGATGGGGAGCTTTTGGAATTTCTATGCATTCTGAATAGCTTGAATTCGGGTTCTATTTATCAACACTAGACTCACCCAATTGAATGTCGCTAGATCACACCTGTTAATCCCTGACCTGTTAATCCCTGATCATTAGATTAAATTCTACAGTTCAGATTAATGCACCTATTCAAACCAGTGCCGTAACCTCCTATACCCAATCATTTCACCAGAACGGGTATGTGAACTGGCACCATCATAGACCATTAGGTCTTGATCGAGGGATGCGATCACGGCATCCTAACAAGCGCACCCCTTAACGGGCTTCTAGAAGAACCTGTGTGATCCACCCGCCAAATGTATACCATGTTTTTTTGAACGACAAACAAATTTCATTAATCTTGAAATTGTTACAAGACTAATAGGAGCAAAAAAACATCATGTTCAAAGAACAATCTTCTGCCCAATCCGAGACCCAAATCTACGATTGACAAGAAACCAATCGAGGACACCCATTTGGGCCGAAGCCCACCTAAACAAGCCGAAGCCCAAACACCCTAAGTGAGTCTAACAAACTCAGATCAATACAAATAACACATAAAAAAGGCCTAAAAGCCCAAATCAAACAATCAACAGCCGTCATCCAAGCAGCCGCCATAACGAGACACACCCATGCCATCACCGGAATCCGGGGAACCAGCCTCTGTTGCTGCCCCATAGTGTCAAAGACACCTCACTACAGCAGACGGCCACAACATAAATATTGTCATTAGCATGAAGGGAAAGAAAAAAAAAGGAAACGCACCACCCTAAGTTGAGAGTTCGATGAATGGATTAGAATGGCCACAAATAAGGGGTTTATTATCTTGAGTTCACATATTTGATTTTCTCCGTCAACAAAAATTTTTGGGACCTATGAATGTTTGTTGGTCATTAACTTCCAAAGACTACTAAAAAAAGAAAAAAGAAAGAGCTTTCTTCTTGGCCTAACTTTCTGGGGCGTCTTTTTTGTTTTCTCTTATTTCTTACCAAATTTTGGTCAAATTTTTATATCACATCATATGTCTCGAGAGCAATGGAAAAAAGTATAAGAACATGGACTAAAGTTAAAAATAATACTACATATAAGATGACGAAAAAATCCAAAAGTCAGTCTAGATGGAAAGATTGACATTTGGGTCTTTTTTTTTCGTCTTATATGAACTCTTTTCAACTTTGGTTCATTTTTCTGTACTTTTCAATTCTCCTCATCAAGTTGAGCAAAGTGATGTAAAAATATGATCCTAATTTGAGTAGAATTAGGAGAAAATAATGAAAAAGACCGCACCGAAAAATCAGATAAAGTTAGTCCAAAGGGGTAGTAGAGTGTGCTGATGTTGAAGTTGCCCGAAAATTGTGGATTTGCAATTGCTATTCTTCCCACATACTAACATTGACCTAGATAGAGGATTTTGGGAGACTTTTTATATCTTCAAGTCAAAGCCGCGGAATACAACTTGCAAGCCAAATTCTATGAAGGAAGAAAACAAATTATAGGTAAGATAACTAAATACTAGTGAAATTGGTAAATTTTCAACCAAACAGGGTCAATCAGAGCGTGCCACCTGATCTCTCTTCTCGATTCTTTCAAGTTCTTAAATTGTTGGTGCAAAATCTGGAGTCTTTGGTGGAACTAGAACACGTAGATTAAAGCATATGCTTCGAGTCATGTTACAATGTCAGCTTTCCAAAAAATAGTATTCGTCCAGCGAATTTGTTTCGCAGATACAACGAAGCCCGATTAATAGATCGTCTGCTTGCGTCCGCTGAAACGAAGGACAGTCAAAATACCAAGTATGAGAGATCAAACGAACCAAGGGACTGTTTATCTCATTTCTGCAGATTAACGGAATAACAGTGCAAGGATCGAAGTAAGGAATTAGAGATGGGGAGTTCTTGGAATTTCTGTGCATTCCGAATGACTTGAATTCGGGTTCAATTTATCAACACTGACGCACCCAATCAAATGTCTCTAGATCACACCTGTTAATCCATGGTCGTTAGATTAAATTCTAGAGTGCAGATTGCACCTATTCAAACCATACAGTCCCTTGGTTTAACATGCCAGTGTATCCTTTTATGTGCTTCAAAGCTCCCATATCCCCTTGTTCTAGTTTGAATGCAGTCACGAGCAGATTTTGGTGGAAGAATTCTGAGTCTAAAAATGGGATCCACTGGGGTGCTTGGAGTAAACTGAACACTCCAAAAGGAGAGGGTGGCTTAGGTTTCAAAGACTTTTGCATCGTCTAATAATGCCCTCCTTGCCGAGCAAAAAAATAATGCCCTCCTTACTAGACAATTCTGGAGGATTAGTGAGAACCCAAAAGGTCTGTCGGCTCAAATACTGAAAGGGAAGTATTTCCCTGAGTTTTCTTATTGTTGGAATGCAAAGAAGGAGCATCCCCATCTTGGGACGTCTGATGTAGTATGCTTGAAGGAAATTAAAGAAACTCTTGAACGAAGGTGTCCCTTGGAGTGTTGGTAATGGAGAGTCTCTGCAATTTTGGAATGATAAGTGGGTCCAAAACTTTGCTAAAAACAGGCTGGTTAGCCTCCCACCTCTGAAGTCTGAACTGCCTATGGAACAAAGTTGCTGATTTTATTAATGAATAATTGAAGATAACCAGACATGGGATTTGGGAAGGCTTATCACATGTGTTTCAGAAGAGGAAGTCAAAGCCATCTCCAAAATTCCTCTAAGTCTAGCCATGAAGGAGGATAAACTTATTTGTTCGCAAAAAATCTGGGAAGTACACGGTTAAAGCTGGTTATCATCAGGCCTTCAATCTGAATGGCTCTTCAAAACCCACTCAGGTGTCCAACTGTGCCAACTGTGCCTAAAATCTTCCATTTCAGGTGGAAAGTAGTTCTTAACTGGGTTGCTTGTAAAGCTAATTTGTTCAAGCGTAAATGTGCTCCTTCTCCTATCTGCCCCATTTGTAATGCTGAGCCTGAAACCATTGAGCATACCCTCTTTCGATGCCCTTGGACAAGAGCTGTACGTGTGGTTCGGCAGCGGGAAATCTTTCTGGACTGTGGATCATGATATCACTTCGACCAGTAAGTGGATGGAAGACCTTCTCTGTGGTGATATGGCTAAAAATACTACAATGGAAGACATGGCTGTCATCTTTCATGAGTGCTGGGCTATGCAGAAATCAAGGAATGCCTTCTTCTTTTCGGGCAAACCTCTGAATCCAAAGGAGACCATTGAAGCAGCTTCGGTGGCTAACTGTGACTACCTGCTTGCTTTGTTCAAGGGTTCAAAACCTAGCAACACTCGACAGGTCAAGGATAATAGATGGATCCCTCCTCCCTTTCTTGTTGTTAAGTTTAACATTGACAGAGCTTTTAAATCCTCCCGCAGCTTGACTGCCTTTGGCGTTATCGCGAGAGATAGTTGTGGAGCAGCTCATTTTTGGCGTATGGGTAAAACGGTTGCAACTTTGGCCATTACCATTGAGGCATGGGCTCTCAGAATTGCTTGCAACATAGGGATGGAACTGGACATCTTTGAAGCAATTTTTGAGTCTGATTGTTTGGAACTTATCTAACTGCTTCAAGGATCCCAAGTCTTCTAGTCCTTGGGAGATTAGTGCACTAGTGGATGACATCAAGGAATGGGCTATCTCTAGGAAATGGTCTTTTGTTTGGTGTTGTAGGGAGAAAAACAAAGTTGCGCATTGGCTTGCTGCAAATTGCTTTAGTAGAAATTGTGTTTTCTCTTCGGATTGTATTCCGCCCAATTTGTAATTTTTAGTAGACTCTGATGTACCATGCTGATTTTGTGTTATATGATATTGACCTTTTCAAAAAAAAAAAAGAAGCTACGAAAGAGCGAGTGGACTGCCAAACACATAATCAATGCATGCACTTGGGGAGTATAGAGAATTGAATGGAATATTCATTGATAAAAACTAGTAATCAATGCATAATATCATGCAATTAGATCGGTAATATACAACAAGATAGTGAACGAAAAGCTCCCATGCACTCTCTAAATTAAGGAAGCAATCTATGCATTTTGACCTAGTGTTACAAGAAAGAATTGAGCTTTCTAGCACAATTTTAGACAAGAAAATCATTATCGTTCTTCGCTAGTTTCTATGATTTCTATAGTTTCATGAATTGGGGTATTGGTTTCCGTTGTAGCAAACCCTTCATCTGGAATAAAAATCCATTCTGCAAGCTGAGAAGGACTTTCTGGGCAATCAGAAGCCACTGCTATCCCTTCATTTGCTAGATTTGTTTTCTTGGATGCATCATGTGAGTTCTCTTTTTCCTTGTCAAAGTTTTTTGCCATTGCAATTAGCTTTTGCCATAGTGACGAGTTGTTAGAAGCCAAGATCACCCTGTTGTCATATAAGAAGATAGACAGGAATAGGATGAGAGCAAAACTCGAAGATGTGGCGGCAACTAGGAAAAGACCCTTAAAACTTTCGACATTGAGGCTGCCAGATGTGACCCTGACACCATCTTGCTCTGCACATTCAACTTCTTCCCGAAATAATTGGCGTTGAATTTGAGTGAATTTATCTCCGTCAGTTACATTTAAGATTGCTCTTGAAATGTCAGGCACAAGCGGAGATCCCTTTGGAAATGCCTGCAGGTAAAGATCCACATAAAACATACACACTTTGTTACTGCTGAACTTGTGGTGGAAGAAGAAACATACGTTAATGAAGCTTCTTGAAAGTGTTTTTTTTTAAAAGTTGTTTTTTGGCGCGAGTAGAAGACAACAAATATGCCAAACTAATGCACACAACTTTCCAGACAAAAAAAGTCATAAGTTGTTGCATTTAAGCGTGGATAAAAAAAAATATTTGTTGCATTAAAGCCACAACAAACACCCTTATAGAGCTCGCAATCGAGTAATGCTCTACTACAAAGTTGATGCTATTAAAAATAATACATGAGTAGAATATGTTCTTTCGTTTAAATCTTAATTTCCAATCATTGTATCTCACAATTTTAAAATCACTTGAGTGAAAAACTCTGTTTTGCTAATTATATTTTTCCCAACTCCATAGGGCATGCAAATATATTCAAGACAATGCATGCGTGCGCGCGGAGAGAG
>BPLS01028873.1:0-12843 GCA_019656275.1 Rhododendron kiyosumense | reverse complement strand
AATATTCAACAATCAAACTATCACAAGATCGATAACGAGTAATTGACCTTCGGAAACATCAATTCTACTTTGATTAATCTAAGCCGTGTAGTATAGTATAATACGTACTAGCATTACACCAGCACCATTCTTAGCATTCTAGAATTTCTTAAGCAATTATTATTCAACCACAAACATTTTACACACACTCACATCTTTTAGTTCATTTTTATCTCTATCTCTCTCCAATCATTACTCTATCTCCCTACCCTAATCGTTACAAATTCAAATCCAAAATTCAAAAACCTTCAATTGAACAAGCCCTATTTGTTTTGAACAATAATAATGATGTCCTTTAAAATATACTAGGTTGTAGTTTCGGTGGTGGCGCGGTGGTCGGGGGCCGGTGTAGCCGCTTTTGTGGGCCTAACAGCATTTGTGGATCCTTGTTGGGTAGTCGCGCTCATGGTGGTGGTAAAGCTTATCAGTTGTGTTCAATTTCTATCCCTACGCCATCGTTCTGGCTATTTGTATATAACTACAACAAATTGGGGATTTAGGGGCACTTTTAAAAGGACATTTTTTCAACACTGCCTTATCAAGTTATTAATGAGGCACCACCTACTAAAGTGCCCCATTTGATTCTCTCTATTGTGGCAGTTAGCTTTGGCCCCCAGTTTAACGTATTTACTTATTTTATGGTAATTTGATAGAGCAGTTGAAAGTGGCTCGAAAAGCTGGATTTAATGGGGCACTTATCTGGAGACATAAAACTACGACGTTTTTGTAGTCAAATTTTTTTTTTAAATCAACATTTTATGATCAATCTAATAGAGCATCTTTGCCCCTCTGCACAAAATTAAATTGAAAGTCCAAAACCCGAAGTCAGACTCCCTACACACAGGAAAAAAACAAGAGCAATATCTAATAATCATATGTTATACAGTTTTTAATCATCTTCGATAGGGTTATTTAGCGGATCTCAATAAGATGAAACTATTTTAACAATCGAGACCATTGATTTCGTTCTGCTTATTGATTATATCATTATTGTAAAATTTTGGCTCGATCGGGTTTAGAAAGCTCCTTGATTGGGACACAATTTATTTTTTGGATGATAGTTACCGTTCGATCAAATGTGTAGTGATACCCGATCAACTTCATTCTTTGTAAGAATAATGTACTCCATAATATGTAAAGGATAGATGGTTTGGATCAAAAAATAAAGACTCTTGTGGGTTCTAGTCATGCAATCTAAAACTTTAATGCCTCAGGATGCATCAAATGTTGTCCGATCAGGCGGTCGCCAATATCCGATGATCTTCGATTTTGGTGACAATGATGGAATTAGTGAGACGTAAAATCCTAACGGTTTAGATCGACCACTGTAAAAATTAAGTTGGTAATGACTTTCAAATCCTATACATTCAATATAAGTGTTAACAAACAAAGTCTTGTGTTGTACTTGAATGTACGTTAGCCATTTAACTGCGACACAATTATGATAATCCAGACCGTTGTTTTTGTTTCCCTTATGGATTAAATCATCCTCGTAAAGATTTGTCTCGATCGGGTTTAGAAAGCTTCATTATTGACACACAATTTCATTAACAAAATGGGTTTTTCTGTTTGATTAAGTGTCTAGCGACTTCCGTTTAACTTTGTTGCTAATACAAATGATGTGCTCCATAATAATATGTAAAAGATGGACAGTTCTGATCGGAAAAAGAAAAAAAAAGGGACTCGGGTGGGGATTGGGTATTGCAATCTAACACTTTACACCTTGGGATGCATCTAATGTGGTCCGATCAGGAGGTCGTCGATATCTAATAATCTTCGATTTCGGTGATTCTAATAAAATCAATGGGACGTGAAATCCTAATGGTTCAGATCAACCATTATTAAAGTAAAATTAGCTTATTAAAAGTTTAGAATTCGTTCGTACTGCACGATATGAGAATGCTTAATTATTTTGGCGGTAATCCCCCAAATAATCGAATTCCAAACTCTCCGTTAAAACAAATGGCGGGTTGAAGTCAGGAACTGCCCACTACTACCGTTCTTCCCAATGAAGAGAAATCCCCAAAATTGATCCCCTCTCTCTCTCCTCAACCCAGTTCCACAGTCCACGCCACCACCGACGCAGCCCCGCCACTGAAGTCATCCCTTCCTTTGTTCACGACTCGTTTTGCCTTAATTTCTTCCCCAAAATTACCAAACCCTCTGATTTCGTGTGCGTTTTGTTCGGATTCGACCCAAAACAGGTTCAACTTGCCTCCTTGTGTACGATTTTGAGGTACCATTGCTCTCTCTCACTCGTATCTGCTCGTGTCTGTTCTATTTTGGGAGATTTCGGTCACCTATTCTTCAATTTGCTGTAAATCAGGGTAGTCACACTTCCAAATGAAGCCCTAGATCTCGACTGTCATGGAGGTTTGAATTTAGGTCCTTCACACTTCCAAACGAAACCCTAGATCTCGATTGTCAAGGAGGTTCGAATTTAGGTCCTGTTAATTTTTTGTGTTTAAGGGTTATTTTGGATATTGATTGATTTGCGTTTGGATTAATTAGTAAAAAAATTAGGTCTACTGATTTTGCAGGTGCCTTACCAGTTACGAGGTAAACTGTTATATATGTTTTCCCCTGTTTTTTCGTAAGTATGTTCTCCCCTATTATTAGCGCAAGTATTTTTCTTTTGTTACTCATCCACTTTGTTTGACCCCCTCTATCTACTACCCATTTTTTCACAAAGTATTTGCTGCTTTCGTGATTAATGTATATTGTACTTGTTTTGCAGCCGTCGCAATTTGAATCAGCAAGGTGTCGTTGGATAAGTTAATGGTGATTATTTTGTGATGATGCCATGGTTGTAAACTTGTAAGCTTACTTAAACTGTAGAATTATATGCTTCATGCATTCAATGTTCTTTTAGTACTTGTTTCCGGAAAGGGTACATGGTCACTAAAACTTGTCAAACATGGCTGTGCAAACTGTACAAGGGACTCAATTTCTCGTGTTACTACAGTGGCAGAAAAATAAGAAATATAGTCACGTCGTCTTTGGCTATTAATGTCTTAAAGAACTGTGAAAAAGCCTCAATTCAGTAATAGGGCTCTTCATAGGAACCGTTGGGTTGCAAAAGAAGTAATATTCTAGTATAGGCTCTCTTCTCTCTATTGCTATTTGGTGTGGAATTGGAGCTTCAACTTTTTAAACATTGAAATTTTCTTTTCTTTTCTTTTTTTGCGTGTATTGCTTAAATTGTAGTTGGTATAAATTGGACTAATTGACTTAAATTGGTCGTGAATTGCTCAGTTCATTCACATATCCTAGGGGTATTAGTTTGGCATCGTAGGGGTTTTTAGTTTGGCTCATTTGAAGATTATGACCTTAATATGTCACATGACTTGTTCAATCACATTGTTCTTTTTTTCCTTCATGTTATTGACTAGAAAAGCCTGTAATTTGAGTGAACTCCATTAAATGATTGAGGGACAATTAGAGCCAAAAGTTTATATGAGTGGTTCCCAAAGCAACCATGTATATTGTGATTTTGAGAGTTGTTATATTTTGCTCTTCAATGTACAGTTCTTGTCAAATTTGACTACAGCAGTACTTAGAATTCATGGTATGCAAATCAGAGTATATTGCCCGGACTCCTACTTGTGTTGCTTGTATTACTGTATCTTATGTTATTAGATACATGCTCTGTCATGGCTTTATGACGTTAATGTGATTAAACAGGTGGTTAGATACATCCTAGATTCCTAGTTTATGTGAACCATGTTATAATATTGTCTTTTAACACTTCAGAAGGATGTGTTTTTATCACTTCTTTTGAAACTATATTTGATGTGCACAAGTAGCTAGCTAAAAGCTGAACATAATGAATCTCAAGGTGTATATGAGACATCAACTTATTCCAGGCAAGATCAGGGTGTTTAACCAGAAATGTGTTTCAAAATTCGGACGGCATGCATTAGGGGTGGAATTGTCAAGTGCCAGGAGATGGTAATTAGCAATTTGCATGTCTTCGTTGCTTGACATATTATTGCTTTGTTGAAGCATGTTTTTTGCGAAGTTCTATGATACAGTGATTAACAACTTTTTCTAGTAGTTGTTACTGGTTGGTTGATTTATTGTTCAATGCTTATTCTGCTAGGTTTCCACTTTGTTGTGCTTTTGACATTCTGATGGGCTTGATGCCACTTTTTAGTACCAATTTCTAGCAATATAACACTGCCGCTTTTCTTATTCAGCTCTTTGCAATTAGAAGATAGTCGAAACTCTGCCCTGGAGGTTGCCTAGTAGTAATAAATTTCTTTTATTGCTTTGGTAGAAAAGCCATTGATAGGCTAGCTTTTGACATTAACTCATGTTGCCTTTTATGGTGTGATTGCTAACGTTGATAATGAAAAAAATGGTTCATTGAACTCAGACATAATTTGTTTCTGAAATTTGTTTCACTTTGTATGCTGTTTGTTTACAGAGATACTGCTGGTCAAGAAAGGTTTAGGAGTCTTGTTCCAAGTTATATTAGGGACTCCTTGGTTGCAGTTATTGTGAATGATGTTACAAGTATGCATTTCCCCCAATCTTTGCAAGTGTGATCCGAATGTATAAATAAGTTTATTTATATGTTTTTTGTTCTTTTTCTTAGGCAGGCAATCATTCTTAAACACCGCAAAATGGATTGAGGAGGTTCGCATTGAGCGAGGGAGTGATGTTCTAATTGTCCTTGTGGGCAATAAAACTGACCTTGTTGACAAAAGGTAATGATTGACAGTCCTTGTTTTAGATTATCCTGAACTAGTTGATTATCTACTATTGTAGTGGTGGAAAGGCACCAGAGTACGTATGGATGTGATGATTTGCTTATGGATATATTACTTCATGTTTAACATATGTCTCTCTTGGACAAACAATGAATTTGGATTCTTATTATTATGTCGTGAAGAAAAAACAGTGTATGACCGATTTTGTCTTTAGTTTTCCTAGTTTTTTTTACTGTTGGCAACGATTATAGAACTCCTTAAATTTCCTTTTTCTATATGAGCGAGTGTTTCTTATTATATATCATTGTTTGTCAATTCAGATAGCGAAGGATTAAGATAGTGCTTGCGGAGACGATTTCACCTGTGTTATATTTTTTAGCTTCAGTAATTTGTAAATATGGTTGATCGACTATTTCTCTTAAGCCTAGTTGTAACTTAGTAGGATTTGTAGGATCACGTATTTATAAATTTTATAAATCTGATCCAAGTATTTGTAAGTGTAAATTGGCAATTTTATATATTTAAGGAGTTGAGTTCTCAGTTTTGGATGCTTGGTGAGTAGATTGGGATTGAATTAGCATCTAGCTGGTAATTTTTTTTTAAAAGAAAAACTTCTTTTGGGGCAGTTAAAAGTGCTTTATTAAGAAATCTATAGAGGCAGTTCCAAGCGCATCATCAATGAAGCTATTGCAGCACCTCAAAATGTTGCTATAAATGATTAACCATGGTTAAGCATTCACGATTAGCATGCTGTAGCAGCTCCGTGAAGTGCCGTGAAGTGCCTTAATACATATGCTTATGTGGCAGTTTTGTGTGCCTCTTCAAACACTTCTTGCGGCACCTAAAAGTGCTACAACAAAGAGATTTATAGGCTCCATAACGTGCCTTATAAAAAGTGCCGCATTATATCTATAGCTGCATCGATACACGCGACACTAAGGCGTGGTGCCTCAATAGGTAAACTGCCCCAACAGGTCCCTTATTAAGGCAGTTTTAATTGCCCCAACAAGCCTTTTTTGTTGTAGCGTTTGAGGGTGGTGTAGTGGTTTGGCTGTGGCTGCCGCCTTGGGCGGGTAAGGCGTTTTTTTTTTAGTATTACTATTAGGGTTTTTTTTTTTTTTTTGTTGGGCTTGAATTAACCATTTAGGTTGTGGCTTGTCTCTTTGGGTGTGGTTGGTTTCGTACCAACTATTGGGTCTTTTTTGTTTCTAATTTTTTTTTAAATGTGACGTATTGTGTATTGATAGGTGAGGTACTACCGTATGTGCATGATGCTCATTGATGTATCGATCATACAGAGTTTCTCTTTCGTATCATTTTTAATAATATAAAAATCCGTTCTTTGCTTATAAAAAAAAATATTGGATTCCTAAAAAGGGACTACAATTTTGGTGCGGAGGGAGCATATAAATATGCACATGGTCTAGACTAGATATATATTGTAGGACAAATAATCTTGCGTAATCCCTTGATGGCCAAGCTTCCGCACCGGTGAATAAATTGCCATATATGCATATATACTACACCACATGTTTTTTTTTTTTTTTTTTGGAAACAGCAAAAAAGGAAAATGTGTCCATTGAATGCAAATCATGGAGCATATCAAGATAGACCTCTTGTTTTTTTGGTTTTGCTTGGTTAACTTCTGCCAATCAAAGCAGACTTTTCTCATTGCTAGCTGTCGGTCATATCAATTATATACAGTATGTAGAGGATATATAGATACATATATGGCTATATATGTCTATGACTATATATATATACATATGGACGAATAGAAGGACAGATGCAATTGGCTAGGGAAAGTCTACTAATTTGGTTCGGTTATTCAACAAGCCGGTACTGGTTTAATATTGAAAACGCGGTATTTTGAATGAATTGTCCCCCAAGGTTTTAAGGTCAGCTTTTCCAGTTGCAGTAGTAGTAGTAGTTCTAAGAGGGTGTTTCCACCAAACTAAATTGACTAAAGTTAAAAATAATTCATATAAGATGACGAAAAAATTAAAAAGTAAGTGATCTAGATGGAAAGACTTACATTTGGGTATTTTTTTGTCGTCTTATATATGAACTCTTTTCAACTTTGGTTCATCTTTTTATACTTTTCGATTCCTCTCATCAAGCTGAACAAAGTGTTGTAAAAATGTGACCCTAATTTGAAAAGAAATAAGAGAGAATAATGAAAAATTAAACCGCACCGAAAAAATTTGAAAAAGTTAGGGCAAAGGGGTAGTAGTACTTTAATTTGTTATGTGCTGAAGTTGAAGTTGCCCGTAAATTGTGGATTTGCAATTGCTATATATTCTTCCCACATAATAACATTGACCTAGATAGAAAATTTTGGGAGTCTTTTTATATCTTCAAGTCAAGTCAAAGCCGCGGAATACAACTTGCAAGCCAAATTCTATGAAGGAAGAAAACAAATTATAGGCCGGGTAGTTCAGTGTATTTTCCACGAAATGTTTTCATGTGTCATTCGGTCGTCCTTGAGACTTGGCAACTCCAGCATCAAATGTCGCAATCAAATTGGCAAATTTTCTTTTGTTTTTTTTTTCTTCTTCCTAGTAAATTGGCAAATTTTCAACCAAACGGTGTCAATCAGAGCGTGTGATCACCTGATCTCTCTTCTCGATTCTTTCAAGTTTTCAAATTGTTGGTGCAAAATCTGGAGTCTTTGGTGGAACTAGAACACATTGATTAAATATGCTTCGAGTTATGTTACAACGTCGGTTTCCGAAAAATAGTATTCGTCCAAAGAATTTGTTTTGCGGATTCAACGAAGCCCGATTAATAGATCTTCTGCGTGCGTCCGTAGAAACGAAGGACAGATAAAATACCGAGTACAAGAGATCAAACGAACCAAGGGACTGTTTATCTCGTTTCTACAGATTAACGGAATAACAGTGCAAGGATGGAAGCAAGTAATTAGAGATGGAGAGTTTCTGGAATTTCTGTGCGTTCCGAAGGCTTGAATTCGGATTCTATTTATCGACACTGACACACCCAATCGAATGTCTCTAGATTACACCCGCTAATCCATGAACGTTAGATTAAATTCTAGAGTGGAGATTGCACCTATTCAAACCAGTGTTGTAACTGCCCGGCCATACCCAATCGTTTCACCTGAAAATGGGTACGTGAACCGGCACCATCATGGACCATCAGATCGTGATTGAGGGATGCGATCACATCATCCTAACAAGCGCATCACTTAGCGGGCTTCTAGAAGTACCTGTGTGTGATTCACTTGCGACATGTCACTGCCAAGACGCAATAGGAAAGTAGGCACGCCGATGTGCTAAGTGCGCCGACATTTAACCCACACCGCACACTACCCATGCGCTGGGGGGTTGTGGGTGTTGTGGACAGTAGGTGCGTACATATGTGTTTGGTAAGATTAAACTCCAACAACACAAGAAAAATATAATAATTTTAGGAAATTTCTAATGCCACGAGTATTTTGTCTAATGCCACGAGCATTTATTGCTTTGGTGTGTAAAATGACTCTCTTGTCCTCTTGGGGTCAAAAATTGATACCCAAACTATCCTTCCTTGAATGAACAACCCTTATTATTCTGCTTCTGATTTCTCGTGCTTTTCTCTTCTTCTTTTTTTTCTCGTGCTTTTCAACTGCCTATTTTGTGTAGAATTCCTATTTTGTTTGATAGTGAGCAAATTCAATTTCTCAATAAAAAATTTAGATACGCTACATCAAACCACTACAACATCCATTACATCTTTTGTGGGTCTCACTCCAGGTCCCTCAAAAATACAAAAAAATGCCATAAATTTTAATATGATATATTTTATGGAACTCTGTAAAAAATAAACTCCAACGGATGTCGGTAGATATTATTTCTGAATTCGTATGGGCAAAACTGCTCAGTTGAGTAGTTTCGCCATTATAAATCTAGAAATAATACTTGCCAATATTCGTTGGAGCTGAATTTTTACAAGGCCCCATAAAAATATTATTTTTATTTTATGAATATTTTCTGGGAATGGAGTGGGCCCCACAAAAAATATAATGGATAGTATAGTGTTTTGGTGTAATGTATTTATATAGCATCTCTCTTTTTTAATTGAAAAAAAATAAAACAAAAATAGTGCTTTTCTCAATTGAGAAGTAAAATGGGGAAGAGACGAAAACTAAAACAAAAATGGTGATGAAAAGTTGCAGTTGAAAAACACGGGAAATTAGAAGCCGAATATAAGGGTAATGCGATGCGAGGGTTGTTCGTTCACGGAAGAATTAGTTTGGGTAACAAATCTAATGGGGCTGATAGCTTTTTACCACAAGAGGACAATAGAGTCATTTTACACACCAAGACAATAAGTGCTCGTGGCATTAGAGAAAAGGCTCGTGGCATTAGAGGCAGCCTAATTTTATCTCTGTTCATGTTATTATGGCAAATACAATGCTAAAATGGTATAAACACAAGGACGGATTAGAATTTCATATACGAGGGGTCCCACCATGAACTACAAAATTTTTAAATTTCAAGATTCATAATCTAAAACATTTAAGTGTCAAAATAATACTCCATACAAAACAGTATATCTAGGTGCTCTTAACGAAAAAAACAACTAATAAAATCGGGGACCAATTACTGAGATTTTCAAATTGGGAGTAGCCTTGCCTATCATAAGCCAATTACTGGTTCTGTCATTGAATCGTTGTATGAACATGCCTTTTAATCTAACACAAGGGCAGAACCACGAATTGATTCTGCTCTGAGCTAATATTTATTTATTTATTTTTCAATGAGCAAAACAGTGTATATAATATGCATACAGGCAATCTCTAATAAATAAAACTTGTAATCCATTCCATGCACCGCGCATATTGTGCGTGACTAGATTGAACAAGTGAGATCAGATATCTATTTCTGTAGAGTTTAATGCAATGATATCTTTAACATGCACAAAATGAAAAAAAAACAGAAAACCTATAGGGACCGATGGGGTCCCTATTGAAATCATACCGACCGCCATTGAACGGCTCGGATCGGACGGCCGATTCGAGCCGTCCAAAAAAATTTTTAAAAAAAAATGAGGGGGCCACGTGAGAATCAACAGCATCCGATGTGTGTAGGGTACTTGATCCAAACACTCTTTTTTCGTTTATATATGTATATTCATGTATACACAAAAAAAATGGAGTGTTTGGATCGAGCACCTGCGCACGTCGGATACCGTTGATTCCTGCATAGGCCCACTCGGTTTTTTTTTATAGAATTTTTGGACGGCTCCGATCGGCCGTCTAGTGGCTAAAGATGGCCCGGCATGCACGGCCGTCAGTCCATTTTCGGTACGGTACCTATCGGTACCAATAGCATGACTCTGAAAAAAATGCTCACGTGAGAATCCTTGGACATCAACAAATCTAAAAAAATGCTCCAATTTTTTTTTTGGCTGTTCCATTATAATTTAAACCTAAAAGAGCAAGACTATCAAAGCCAATATTTTAAAATTTAAGCACATCAACCAGTGTTCTGAATAAACTAAATTAGTAAAAATCTAAGCACATCAGCTGGAGATGAAAGTAAGAGTGGACTTATATATGGAGGCCAAGGCCCCTTCATAGTTTCTATTTTTTTTTTAAATTTCAATATTAATATTAATTGTTTTCTATTTGTTAAAAGCACTTAGATATTTTGTTTTGTTTTGTATAGGGTGTTATTCAGATATGTACGTACGGTAAATGATTTAGACTGCATTCGTTTAGATCTCAAAACTCAAATCCTTCTCTCTATGCACAGTCTCAAAGAAGTTTTTCCTTCCATTATTACTCTTATTTCTCTTTCTATCTCACTCCCCTCGTTATCCCAAAAACCTCCCTCAAAAGTCAAACCAAACAAACTATGAGATTCACAAACCTTGCAATTTTAAAATCTTGTTGTTCATAATTCAGCCCCCGCGTTCATGAAATCCCGGTTCCATCCCTAACACCAACCAGTGCTCTGCATAATAAGGGAATACTATCATATCTGAAGTCTCGTGATTCGACCTACTTGAGTGGTATTTCTACACAAACGTAAAAATAAATACCTCGATTAGAGATTAAAGAAATTCCAATTTTTCTCATCCATGAGAGATTCAAGGATTTCAATAGTAGCATGTTTACCTTCTTGGAGACCAGAATAATGTTTCAGCTTCATTGAGAGTGATAGACTCTAGATTGAAGCCCAATTTTTTGGTTTATCGGAAACATGCCACTCCTTCGCTTGATTTGGAATATGGTAGCTTATTGAACCCATTTTCATTGACATCTTGACCAATTGGTAGCCTGAAGTCATTTTTTAGGGCTTTTCTTGTGGTATCCGAATTAGAAGATCGAGCACCTGAGGTTTTCATGAAATTCCTTCAGTCGATTTAATTAGGTTTTCAGCTTTGAACAATCAACAAGAACCCCAACTCTTGACGGTAATAGAGAGGGAGAGAACAAGAGAGAAAGCAGTAAAGAAAGAACGTAGGAGAGAGGAAGAGAACGTCTATTAACAATGAGGCTAAAGGGCTGGGCCAAAATGCGTTGGTGGGATGGGTTGGGCTAAAAGAAAAATTGGATTGGGCTAAACTTTTACATATTAAATCTCTTCTTCTTCTTCTTCTTTTTTCTTTCTAAAATTGGCTTGGGCTATAGCTCACCTTAGCCCACTTCCACCCTTGATCTAACATATCGTAGCCGCACCTGTATTCATAGGTCAAGTCTCATGAGAGTTCTTAATGGCCATTTATATTTCCTTTTTCTTTTCACTATATTACATGAGCCTACCATGCCGTTGCTTGGTGTTTGCGTTGTTAAGTGATTAGGAATTCTTTTCATTTTCTGGTTGCAGGAGCATTTGAGTTTCTATAATGTTGATTACATCTATTGATCCAGAACCAAATACGTTCTTTGTCTACTCCCCTTTAGGAGCATTTGAGTTTGTGAAAGTTTTGAATATGTGATTTGGTCCGGAATCCCGACATTATTCATTGAGTAAGTGATACATAATAAATATCATGCAGTTGGATCTGCAAATATACAACATCGTAGGGAATGAAAAGCTCCCAACTAAGTGAAGACCTACATTATATATAAACATTGAAATGAGCTTTTCAAGTACAATCTACATCAGAATATCATTCTTTTGCTACATCAGATCGAATATCATTCTTTCGCATCAATTGTCTCCACAATTTCTATAGTTTCGTGAATTGTGATACTGTTTTCTATCGTAAACCCTTGATCATCATCAGTGAAATTCCATTTTGCAAGCTGAGAATTGTTACTTGTTGGATTTTGTGGGCAATCAGCAGGCACTACCATCACTTCATTTGCTACCACCACTTTATTTGCTCCCTTTGTTTTCTTGGATGCATCATATGAGTTCACTTCTTCCTCATCGAAGTTTTTAGCCATTGCTTTTAGTTTCTGCCATATTAATGGCTCATTAGAAGCCAAGATGACCCTATTGCCATATAGAAGGTAGACAGGGATACGATGAGGGCAGAAATCAAAGATCTGGCAGCAACTAGGAAAAGATCCTTAAAACTATTGAGGTTGAGGCTATTGGAGGTGGTCTTGGCACCGTCTTGCTCTGCACATTCGGTTTCTTCCTAAACCATCGGCTTCAGATTTGAGTCAATTTACCTCCCTCCGTTATATTTAAGATTGCTCGAGCTTGAAACGTCATGTACAAGAGACACCTGCATGTAAAGATCCACATGAAACATATAGAATTTGTTGCTTTTGAATTTGTGATAAAATTGATTATTGATTAGTAGAAGCCAAAAAGAATGAAAATGTCGCTTCTGAAAAGTTAGCCTTTGAGAAGCGACAAATAAATCCGAACAACTTTCAAGACAAAAAGAAAAAGAAAAAAGTCATAAGCTTGAGCACTAGAGCCACAACAAATACCCCTATCGAACAAGCAGTTGGGCAGGGCAATACAACAGAACTACAGGCTTAATGTTATTGGCATATTGCTATACAAACAGTACTTTGGACAGAAGAGATGTGATCGAATGATGTGTTTCTTCCATTTAAAAGTAAAACTCCTACCATAGAACCTCACAACTTGCGTTTGTGAAGAATTATGTTTCGTGA
>BPLS01028872.1:0-12955 GCA_019656275.1 Rhododendron kiyosumense | reverse complement strand
GAAAAGTTTTCCGTTGTTTTGTTATACTCTGTTTTCCAGATTTATTTTCCCAATTTTTTTTTTTGGAAACTTGTTTGGTTGATGATTCTTGAAACTTATAATTTTTTCATAATTTTCTGGAAATTAGATCATTTTTCTTGAAAAAAAAAAACCCATTCAGCAAAAATGAATAAGACAGGAAAATAATGTCTGTTTATATATCCGATATTTAGTGTGGTGCTATTTTGTTTGTAAATTTGGTTCTGGAAAATTATCAACAGACAATAAATTGTGGGTTTTTTCAACACAATTTTTTAAATTTATTTTTACAGTGGAAGCATTGAAGGAAATTGGGGAGATATTGGGGAAGACTGATTGGGATTTCAGTGTGGGTGCTGATCCCTGTAATTTTTCCACCGATAACCACCACCTAGAAAATTTTGAGAATTCAGTCAACTGTACTTGCAATGGCACCACCGTCTGCCACATTACTCGCATGTATGTCTCTCTCTCTCTCTCTCTCTCTCTCATACTCTGTTTCTTGCACTGAGTGGATCCAGTCTAGTATTCCCGATATTCTATATTTTTTTGCATAGAATTGTTAAACACAACGAGGCTACTCGATGAATGATTTGTATGATGAAATAAATTGAGGCTAACTCGATGAATGATTTGTATGATGAAATAAATTTAGACCGCGATGAGTCTCATTTTGCTCACATAAGAATCATACGATGGATCATCACACTTGATTTTTGCACGGACGTTAAAAAATACAAGACTTTCAAAAGAAATTGTTCTCCCATTTTGTGTCACGTAAGAAATCATGTGAGGGATCTTTGATTCAGTATGCTTCTCAACTCTTGAGCTTTTGTGGACCTAAACAATGACCAAAATAGTTCATGTAGTTGAGAAGATCGCCACACAAAAAGTCATTTGGACAGGACATCTTTTGCTAGCGTTTTTGCGAGAAAAAAAAAAGGGTAGCAAATTTGGTTTGAAACTCCGACCACACATTTGTTCAAGCAATAACACGATTTGTTCATGTAGCAAACGAGCTTCTATCAAAACTTATTTTGGGCATGAGTGATCTTCTCATCAAGTTTTATAAATATGTACTATTGCAGTAATTTTTTTTGGATCCGGTTGTTCCTATCTAAAAATATTTAAAATCGTTCATTTTGAATGAGTTTTAATTAATTCGATCTTGGGTAATTTAATCTTTTTATAAATCATGACTCAAACGAGGTGAGTACTGGCCTCTTCGAAATCTAAAGCGAATTTTCAAAATAATTGAAGCTTATGTTTGTTTATGAATCGATCTTGAACGAGCTTTTAACGAAACAAACTCGACTTCAAATAACTCAGCTCGTTTATCGGTCCTATCGATAAACATTGTCGAATTCTATGCTAATTCCTACTAGAATTAACCAAATCAAATATAAACAATGTTAGAAAGAATACAAATTAATCAATTTAAATAGACAATTATTTGCTCAATAATCAACCATACTGAAATCTTGGTGAAATGCAGAGCATTAAAAGTACAGGATCTTCCGGGCACGCTCCCACCAGAATTGACGAGACTCACTTACCTCGAAGATATGTAAGTAACTCATATGCCATACCCATAATATATGTTATGATCTAAATTAATTTGTCATAAATATAGCCAGTACTATATACATAGTATGGTTTTCCGTCAAATTTTTTTTAGTGTAATTATTCGAGATAGCAATTACATTAATGACAGTTGTTTCTAATTATTATTTTTTGTCTTTAGTGATTTTTTGAAATTTTTGGTAGTATTTTTTTACTTTTCAATTTCTTAATTTTTTACATTTTAAATTCTGGTAAATTACGTTGACCTCCCAAAAGATTTAGATTTAATACAATTCTGCCCCTCACATTAGAGAAAGTACACTAACCTCCCTTTCGGTGATTGTCCCTTTAATCTAGCAGGAATTTTCATTACAACTCTGACATGATGAAATTAGATTATCTAATTATCCTTTAGCGCGCTATCACCTCTCCCTTAAAACTATACTCCCTCGGTCCCCATTCTTTAGTCCCTTTTGAGAATTCCAACTAATTAAGGGAATACAATTATTGCACTTTTGAAAACTTATTTTTCTCATTTTACCATTCAATCATTATATTTTCTTACTTTTTAGTACTATTAATTTAAAATTGAAGGGGTAAAAGAGAAAATTCCTTATCCATTATCTATTTAGTTTTCATATGGGACAATTTTTTTGGGACGAAAAAAAGTGTTAATTGGGACTAAAGAATGGGGACTGTGGGAGTGAGTAATATTTTTGGCTAATTCTGTGCCCTCATTTCCTCTATTTTACTAATAAACCCATCAAAAACTTTAACTAGTATTTGACAAGCATTTGCACTCTTATTCTCACAGTGATCTGTCTCGCAACTACCTCAATGGTACAATCCCTCTAGAATGGGGTTCCATGATGAAACTTGAAAAAATGTATGTATCACCAATTCTGTATGTCGATCTATGTGGATACTTAGATGTTTATCAATGTATGGTATCTTGAGGATTTTCTTGTTCTTAGTTCCTTATTTCTCAAAATGCAGCTCCCTCCTTGGAAACCGATTAACCGGTCCAATCCCAAAAGAGTTGGCAAACATCAAGACGCTTACAACTATGTAAACAAAAATCTGTACACCCATTTCAATTCATGTTCATGCTTGTGAAAAATTTGAATGATTTTATTGCTTAGGGTATGAATTTTGATATTTTTGTAGAAACCTGGATTTCAACCAGTTGTCAGGGCCCATTCCTCTAGAGCTTGCGAGTCTTCCTCTCTTAGAGACACTGTAAGACCCATTTTGGCTCTGGTTTTTATTTAGTTTTTTTTACAATGTTTGATATATTCGATTGCGCTAACATTTCAGTAGTCTGTATTAGAGCAGGAACACCTTGTCTAAATTCGAATACGACTTTGGAATTCGAAATGAAAATTGGTTAACTCGATTAACAGAATGAGGGAAAATGACAAATCTACCCCTAAAAATTGTCCACGCTGACCTATTCATCTTAATGATCATTTTGACAGTAGGGTGCTTATTGGTTAACGGTTATAGTTGAAGGGGTCTGTATGGCTATTTTAAATGTTAGAGGGTCTTCGTGGGAAAAAAATGATAGTTGATGGGGTCTTCGTGTACTTTCACCATTAGAAAATACTTCTTCTGTTCCAATTTAATTGTCCTTTTTGAGAATCTATGTCACTTTTCATTTGATTATATATTGTAATTTATAATGTTTTATGTGATTTCGAAAACATTGTATTATAAAACTAATCGAGATCTATCAAATAAGATCCATATTGGATATAAAATTTATTACCAATTTAAATATATAACTAGTTTTTTTTATCCGATTAGAATAGAATTGGGACAAGTAAATTAGGACGGAGGGAGTAACAAAAATGAAATCATTCTCTTTGAACAAACAGTACATTGTATATAAGAAAGTCTACGAATGCACCAATGGGTACGACAATCATACAACGTGCTGATGTGCCACTGCAATTGGGTCGATGACCATTTTGCAATCACCAATGATGCAGTACCACATTTTATAGGGATGGCCTTTTCATGTGATCCCAAACATGAAAACTATTGACATTTATTGCCATATGCACCTCCCTCTTAACAACTTTAGCTTTTAGCTATTTTACATCATATCAAGTGTGATTGTGTGTCTAAGCCTTAGACTTTAAAGCTTTAATCTAAGGATATTTTGTGATATGTGTTCATTTTAGTATGGACGGAAACAAGTCTTCCATAGTTACTCCCTCTCTCTACCATGTTGTTTGTACATTGTCTATTTTTGATACTCGGGTCTTCAATCCGATCAACAAATAGTGTGCTTATGTGAGTACGGTTTTGTAATTTTTCTAACCAAAATGCATTAACTTGTTGATTCCTTATATTTAATTTTTTCAATTTTTAACTATCGAAAATGGACAAATAATATGGGACAAATGAGACCTCTGTATGTATAACGCATTGTACTCTAGTCTCCTCAATTATATGTTGAGAAGTTATTGACAAATGTACTTAAAATCAAATAGGATAAAAAAAGCAACACGCAATTCCTATTTCGAAAAGTATCATGAAAATTCGAGGATTGAAATATCGAGATCTGATTTTGTGTTGGATACACTCCCACACCCTTGCCAAAGTTTGACCGGGGTAATTACTTTGAGATTCCATGTTATATAGGCTACTAGAGAAAATGTACATTGGCGCTAGATTTTTAAGAACAATTGATCACTGGTTGGCTGCATTTTATTGTTGAAGGCGTTTGAGTTCAAACTATTTTACCGGGAAGCTTCCGGAAGAACTCGCAAAGCTAACCACTTTGAAGGATTTGTAAGTTCATTTTCTTTCAATTCACAATTTGAAATTCTTAAATTAGGCATGGCTTTTGAAATTCCTTTGAATTACCAATTAATTCCTTAGTATAATGCAGTCGTATCGGTGACAACCACTTTACTGGAAAGATACCAGATTTCATAAAAAACTGGGTAAATCTCAACAGATTGTGAGTGTTTGACAGATTTTGATTTATTCAATGGTGGCTTAGCTTTAGAATATTTACTTGACCACATTTCTGTTTCAATCTTGATGCATGCAGAATGATTCAGGGTAGTGGTTTGGATGGGCCAATTCCTCACGGCATTGGGCTTTTGACAAATTTATCTGACTTGTGAGTGAAAGCAAAACCCTCTAATCCCATGGCCTTTATGCATGCCACAATATTATATGGTTAATCGTACTTTCTTATTTAAATGCAGGAGAATCAGTGATTTAAATGGTTTCCAAGCATCTTTTCCACCCCTTAATAATTTGACAAACCTGAAGACACTGTAAGTTGATTCCTTCTTTGAAACCCTCTTTAAAGGATATTGTACCAATTTGTTGCTGATTTGAAGTGGTATGATTTGATTGTGTTGCAGGATTTTGAGGAGTTGCAATATTATTGGACCGTTACCTCAATACCTTGGAACTATGACAAACTTGGAAATACTATTGTTAGTAAATATATCCTTTTTCCACTTTTTTATTTCATATAATTGATAATTAACATCTCTTTAAAGGCCCTTTGCCCCATAGTGTTGTAGAGAATTCTTTGTGTCTTCGAATATCTTAGAAGTTTATAACAAGCTATTGATATATAGATAGTTCATTCCACTCATTTGTGCACAATACTCTTATATATAAACTACCAAGTGTAATGATGGACGCAACTTTTGTTGAATATGACTATAGGTACTTCATGGAAGAGTTTGAAACGTATGTCAGCTTTGTGAGAAACGAAAATGATTTTGATTTTTAACTTTTTTAAATTTTTCTTGCAGAGACCTGAGCTTCAACAACTTAAGTGGGGACATTCCGAGCACTTTTGCTAGTCTGTCATCAATTTATAATATGTATGGATACTAACATCTTATATAGTTTCTTGTATTCTTTATTTTACTGGCTAGTTGGTATCATTTGAAAATGATCGTACAACTTAATTTATCCCCTTAACTAATTGAATTGGAGAATTGGATAGCGGCCCAAAGTAACCATGCACCCTTATCTATCCAACTATTCAACACCTGTAACAAGATAATCAAGAACTAGATAATTTGGCGCTTTGTGATCCTCCTGAAGAGCTAAAACTCTATAGATCCTGAGAATAAAAATGATACTTACACAACAATCCAAACACAACATCAAACACAACCTCTCATATACATGTGGGCTCCACAAACACTGCTATGTGTGGGCCTAACATGCATGTGAGAGATTGTGTAAATTTTTGTGTTTGGATCGTTGTGTGAGTAGCATTCTTGTTCTGAGAAAGCTATAACTCTTGTCTGCAATAGAGAAGAAAAGATAGGAATTCTCCCATTTTGCATGTACAACAAAAAGAGAGTCACTTGTGAGGCTAAATTAGGGTTTTTTTATATAGTCTTTGATGAGGATTTCTGTATAAAAACATAATTTATAAAACATGAATTAAGTATTTTAAGGAACAGTGGTTAAGTCCAGGATCGTTCGCATTAGGGTTGTCTAGCGGTCGGATTTGGTTGGATTCGAGTCGGGCCCAACCCCGACTTTAGTCAGTTTACTGAAATGTGCACCCGAGACCGACTGAACCATTGGTCGGGCTACATACAGAAATGTTGGGAGTGAGAGATCGAATTCCATATCCAAGAACTTCACTTTCACTCCCAAAATAAAATTACATATATAGTTACATACGGATTACATAGATGAATGAAGAAGTCCTTTAAAAATTGCTGATTCAACAAGTCCTTCAAGAACGATGTCGTCAACCGATCACCTTCGTTGTCAATCAAGGAGGAAGAAGACCAGAACGGTGACGATCGATGGAGCCACTGTCGATGGAGACTTGGATAGAGATCGCCGATTTGCCGGAGTTGCTGAATCGAGGTCGTACTGTTTGAGTATGTGAGAGAGAAGGGAGGGGTTTGACTGGGGTATGCGAGAGAGAGAGGAGGAGGAGGAGAAGCGATCTCGACTAAGAGAGAAAGAGGAGGCGTCTGAGAGAATAGGGTAGGAGAGTTTAGACCGAATGGAATTAGGATTTTTTTTCCTTATATATATATTTTCGGTCGGGTCAGGTCGGTGGAGAAATTATCTGTTGCACCCAACACCTGACCGATAAAAACGAAATTCTCAGTTTCTGGGCCTGAAACCGTCCGATCTACCCGATTAGAACTGTCCGTTGCATATTTTTTCGGGTCAGATTGTTGGGTCGGTCGGACAAAATGATAGCCCTAGTTCGCATGGAGTTAAAGCTAGTAAGTCGCAATACTTTCAATTAATTTCTAAATTAATTCTAAAATCAAAGGGAAGTTGGATTTTGATGATTTGAACTAAGATTAAACTACAATTAACTAAGCAATTAAAAGGTTTTGTAAGCAAGAGAGAGAAGGGACTAGGGTTTCCGATTCAGTCTCTCATTTTTAATCAAAACCTAGGGTTCATATTCAACATAGGGACTAGGGTTTCCGGGTTAGTCTATCAACGACACTTTCTTTTTTATGACAGATAATTTCAAGGGAAGAATGGATTCCTTATTTGATGAAGAAGAAGTTAGTTTTCAACTAAAAACAATTCTCCACTCTCTTATTAGTTGATCATGCTCAATATGGTTGTAAGTTTGTATCCGGGCTAAAAGTAGGATTCAGGCTTGCAAAGCCAAACTTGGAGCAAAATTCAGCAAGATAGTGTGTCAAAGTGCATGTACCAAGTGTTCCATTTGGGAAATGCTTGCATTGTTAACATAGATAATTGTATGATTAATAATTTATTTGTTGCCACAATACTGTGCTCTTGTAAGTGAAAAAGCACATAGCCAGAGTGAATCATTAAGATTGGTTTTCGTTGTAGGTATTTAACTGGGAACTTGCTAAGTGGACCTGTGCCTCCTTGGATGCTGCAAAGTACTTCAAAACGCATGTAAGTTAGCTTCCTAAACAACTTCTTATCCTGTCTATGTTATGCAATATTCAATTCTCATGCTGTCACACTGTGAAATACGTATTAGTTTTCTTTGCGTTTGGCCTTCCTGGTGGGTGTGAAATGCATTTTTGATCCATAAACCATTAATTAGTGTCTGAAGATGTAGATTGGAGTGATACCTTATGGTCTTGGTCATTCTATGAAAGAATTCCTAGTTTCTAATTGAGCTTTAGTTCTCTTGAGAATATCTCAAATTTATTTTCGGATAACCGTTCTCATTTGCATAATTAGCTGTAGCAGAAACTGAAATAGGCATCAAAATGTTAGAAGGCATTGACAGATATACAACAATACGGCCCTGAAGATTTTGAGTGATTAAATTTGTTAGAACTTGTGACTAGCTCATATGTCAATATGAAGAGATCGATACTAAGAAGTTCTAGAAAAAGACCAATTGCCAGAGCGGAACGAGTGGAACAGAGCAACGGCAACTGGCCCATCACGAATCCAGTGGAGTGGATTGAGCTGAAGGCCCGCAGGTTGGGGGGTGCGGAGAACCACCTATATTCTGTGTGTTGATTCTTTTTTGTTTTCAATTTGCATATGTGTATGTATATATGTATATGTGTGTGTGTGTGTGTGTATATATATATATATATATCGTGTGTGTTTCAGTTCAACAAAATTAAATAGCTAGGTTAGAAGGCATAAACAGATATACAACAATATGGCCTTAAGATTTCGAGTGATTAAATTAAATAGCTGGGTTAACAATTCTTGTACACTAGATAAATTGAATGGGAAGTCAACAATTTTATGTTTTGTATTACTTGATTAGAAGTCCAAGCAGTTGCTTTCGTTCTAATTATGTTATCTGCTGAAACGCATGAACGTATTCCTATCTTTCGTGACATTCAACTAATGGGTAAATCACGGTGTGAATTCTTTCTGCAGTGATCTTTCATATAACAACTTTAGCTTTGGGACGTTCCAAGATTGCCCACAGGGGAAGATGTAAGATCATATGACTCAGTCATTGTAATATGATAAAAATCTTCTGTGAGGGCTTCACTTTCTCCATTTCACTACAGGAACTTGTTTGGAAGCTCTTCAAAGGGTAATTTGTCGTAAGTTCCTAACCTTTGTAAGAAGCTTGATCATGGTATTATCGCAATAGTTTATTTCCTTTTGTTTGCATCTCTCCTAGAAGCTCAAGGTATAATTGCTGAATAATTCAAGATCTCATATTATTTTTCCAGTGGAAATGTCTCCTGCTTGAGCTTGAGAAACTTTCGTTGCAAACGAAGTAAGTTACAAATATTTTTATTCTGTAGACTGCTATTTTGATGTCATAGCATTGGGTAATTAATGTTGTCATTTGAACTATAAAGAAAGCCGTAAGTAGCATAGGCATAGACATATATAGACATGGGCAGTGGCGGATTGAGTAAGGGGTACGTGGGGTCACGTGCCCCCACCCATCCCTTTTTCTTTTCTTTTTTAAATTTATAGTTTATTTTTTATGCAAAAATCGGAGTTTTTTTTTTTTTTTTTGGGCAAAAATGAGTGGGAGAACAAGAAACCCACACAGAGAACTCAACAGGGAGAACTCGCTCGATGCTTGATTTACTTTGTCATTGCCGATCGCTCGTTTCTGTGGTCGTCGCCCATCACCTCACCAATCATCAATTAAATTTGGGGGCAACACGGCAAAAATAACATTTTATTGAAAGGAGTTTTAATTTGGGGCTACATAATTTAGGACTTTTTGTTATTTTCTTTTAAGGTTTGTAATATATATCTTGATTGTTTGGAAAAATTAGGCCTTCATTTCTTTACTTGAATTTTACCCAATGAATGAAATTTTCAATTCAATACTCCACAGTTTGTCCCTTTGCGCTTAATTTCAATTTTTGCTTAAAGTTATTAGTATAATGTGCCCTCATGTGAAGCAAATCCTGGAACCACCATTGGTCATGGGACATGCCACCAACTTGACTTGAATATGGGGGCACGACAAATCCTAAAAGTAGTTTGTCTAACACTTAGGACAATAAAATGGACTACATTTATCGTTTTCTATTTATCTCTGAAATGCAAATCTTGATTGAAACTTATAAAACGTGCAACCAAATATGCCTATTGTAGAAGCTAATTCTAGAAATATGTTAAATATAGTTATACTACATTTATAACACAGATACAATGTTGTTATATCATTTTCAGATGGTTCGATTCTTGAAATGCACAGAAAATGTCCATGAAAAGTGTCACTAGAAATAGAAATCTGAGCGAAATCATCCTCCCTCTCTCTCTCTCTCTCTCTCTCTCTCTCTCTCTCTCTCTCTCTCTCACTTTAATTGTTTGTACTTTCTGAAGAAAGGCTAGAGTTCAAGCCTCCGGAGGTAACTGTCTTATTGCCGATTACTGTCTGGATGTGGTTTCTATTATGATGTGCTTGCGTTGCGTACATTATGTGCTAGGAGCTTCCATGATATGTCTCAAAATCTAAAACCTGTTTGTCAAACCCATCTATTGAACTTGGAGCGTAGAAGAACCTTTGTTGTTCAATATGGGCACGGCCTCTTTTTAGAAAGGCCTGTGCTGTTTATTAAGCGGTAGACATGATCTTTTTATGTTTTATCAGATTGGTCTTCATTTCACATAAATTGTGGTGGGAAAGAAGTATCTCTTGGTGGAAATATGACATATGAATATGATGGAGATCCAACTGGGCCTTCAAAGTTCTACCAAAGTAAAACCAACTGGGCGTTTAGTAGCACTGGCAACTTCTTGGACAATGATCGCAACCGAGATTCTGTTAATTCGTCACTGGTACCAACAATTTCTGTGGAAGAAACGCCATTGTACGTGGATGCACGGATTTCGCCCATATCACTGACGTATTATGGGTTCTGCCTGGTAAATGGAAGCTACATTGTAAAACTTCATTTTGCAGAAATTATGTTTAATGATGGCAGTGCATATAGCAGCCTGGGACGACGTATATTTGATATTTACATTCAGGTAACTTTCATTTTCTGTTTTTTTTTTCTTTTCTCATATATTCTTGCAATAAACTAAACAAAATCAATTGGATTAAAAGTTGTGAAGCAAAATATAGATTTTTTTTGTCTCTTTTATATCTCTGAGGATATCCCATATTGACTGAGAAAACCTATTGGATTAAATTTTAACAAATTTTTCCGTAAGTTGTAAAAAACGTCTTCTTTATTAAATTAGAAGACAATAATCAAATTCCGTTTGACCAAAAAAAAGAAGACAATAACCAAAGAAGCATAAAAGACAAACAAAAGAAGAATAAATTTTTTTATTAAAAATAGGACAATGTATGAAATACCTCCCTCAGGATTGGTCATTTGGCAAAATACCTCTCAGAGTTTTGTTAATGACCAATTTACCTCTTTATGGTTTTGGAATAAACTGCAACCGTCACCTTTTCCTTCCGGTAGCGCTTTTTCCTTCCAAATTAACAAAGACGTAAACAACACTCCTATTTTGAGAGTGGAAATGAAAAAAATAAATAAATAAAGGTAGAGTTTTGTGTAAGATGACAACACTACCCTTTTCCATCATCTTCTGATTCTTCTCCAACAAATTAGAACATACAGAAAACCAACACCAACCCTAGCCACTGACACCCCCATGAACCCCCAGCCACCGCAGCCGCCCATCAAGACGGCCACCGAGAACCTTTTTCATTTTCTGGTCTATTATATCATCTCTCTGAAATATATATCCAAGAAAATCGAACATGATTATCAGCAATGATAATATCAAAATACCATAATTTCAGTTTTACCCGCCACCGCGGACCTTTCCAACCCCTTCGCCGCTCAACTGGGTGTCCCCTTTTGCGACTCGGAGCTCTGGGAAACCGCCTACGAGGTCCTCGTCAAATCCTGCCAGAGTATCCACGGGAAGCCACCCACTTACATCTCTCAGTAGCAGAGGATGTCGCTGGCGCCGGAGAGGTCATTGTCGATGATCGTGGATATCGATGACGGCAGGCAACGTGAAGAAGGCCTTTGGGTTGGGGAAATCGTCGTCAACCAAAAAAAGGGTCAGGATGTGGCGGCGAGCTCGGGTTAGGCGAAGAGACTGTGATTGGTGACCTGGTGAGGAAATCGTCGTCGTCGTAAAAGGGTCAGGATCCGATTTCACGTTCGTAATTACATACTAGTTAGTTTGTGTTGATAATTAGGATTTCGATTTGAGAATTCGAACCAGAATTGGTCCTCTTTGCTTTCTTGCTTAGTGATTATCATATTATCAAGACTTAAGAAGTTGAGCTTATAATTTCGTTTTTGGTGGTCTGGAATGAGATCTATCGAAAACAATTTTTGGTGGTCTGGAATGAGATCTATCGAAATTGTTTTCTATTCATTTCGTTTGATTTACTCTGTGTGATTTCATAAAATCACACCAAAATCTCCATAGCCATCTCTCTCTTTCTCCCCCTCTCTGTGTCAGTAAATGCCTTTTATTTAAAAAGGGTAGCGGGTCTTTTTACTTCTGCCGTTTACGGAGTTAGGAGTTCCACACTTTACTCCAAAACCATAGGAGGTGATGTGGTCATTAGTGAACGTTAGGGGGGTCATCTGCAAAATGACCGAACCTGAGGGAGGTAATCTGTATTTTGCCCTTAAAAATATCTTGTTTTTCATGCCGAAAGGAAAGATAAATAAGGAATATGTACTGTTAAGTGTGTGGGTATGCACACACAATCGCTTGAAGAATAAATAAAGCAAGGAACACAAACAAAAGGGTATGACACAGAAATCAAACTGTGGATGGGGTACATCCATGGCTCACCAGTTTTCACCATGGACCAAATTAATGTATGAATGAATGTACTAGTTACATCGGCTATGTATAGTACATTGTATAACCTGGGGGTTTACCATCACCAATTACCATAATGCCCTTGTCTAGGTAACAGGGGTGCCTTCTCGAGCCCCTGAGTTAGCAAAGTGGCAAATCAAAGCCGAATCATGCTTCACGAACCCAATAGTTTCATGCGGATTATGTTAATTTTTAGGAGGAGATGGGATTTACCGGCAATCTTTTACTCCCTCCATCGTCCCATTCTGCTTGTCCCTTTTGAGAGATGCAACTTTTTGAGGGAGCACGCTATCAGTGTCATTGAACTCATAGTTCATAGCATTAGTTTCAGCAATACCCTTTTATTCTCGTTTGTTAGTACTTTTATCCCCAGTTATGAAGGTTCATTTTGGAAATATAAATATATTTTTCTGTGACTTGTTGAGGAGGAACAATGTTTTAATTGGGACATCCCAAATGGGAATAGAGGACTAACAGTAAGTGCCGGAGGAAGTATTTCATTTCTCATGGACGCGACATTTCATAGTTTTTAAAAATCAAGAAAGGTTAACAATATTACATATGACCTTGTAAGAAAATTGTTTTAGGGAAAGCTGGAGCA
>BPLS01028871.1:109578-140584 GCA_019656275.1 Rhododendron kiyosumense | reverse complement strand
TTTCGGTTGAGGAGTAAATACTTAACAATGGTACCCTGGATAACGGTGACAACACAAGAAATATCGGTGCTTATATCCTAGAAACATGTAATCATACTATAAGTTAAAACTTTCGACTTTAGTTAACTTTCTAAAGTCGATTAACCTTAGTGTGCAAATCAGATATCTAGGGGCCTTGTCCTTGAGATAGGAGCTGATGGCCAGTGTCTTGTGTTTGTGGTTTTGAATGTTAGTAGCTGCTTCGTTAAGATTAATAGATGTTGCTATAGCTTCAAAACCATCCAACTAATACCAGTAGTAGGCAAGATATCTCAAACTTTTAAAATTGCAGGTGTATTTGTCGGATTTGACGGATTTAGTTACTTGGACATGCTCAAGATGTGGTGATTTAACTGAGGTATTGTTATTATTAGATGAAGAGCTCAAATGAAGGATAACAGGTTATGCTACTCAAAATTCTTGTTTATATATATACATTGATACTTGCTTTTTTTGGAAGCAGGGGTTTGAAATGATAGAGCTGGTTGTAGATGTCCAGCGCTGCTTACAGGTTCATTTGTCATATCTTTTGCTGATCAAAAAAAAAAAAAAAATCTAGCTATTAGCATACAGAAAAGAAACATGGATTTTCTCTGATGATATATATATTTTTATATGCAATTTAGGGATTTGTTGGGGTGGCACCCAATCTTAATGCTATTGTGATTGCATTCCGAGGCACTCAGGGAAACAGGTTTGAAGACTCTAAGAGTTAATATTTCCTTTTGTTTTGGAGATCCAACCCTGGATATCATATCAGAATTATTTCCACTTTGTAATCTGGAGTTATTTTTTCCCCATTTGTCCATCTGTGTCTGCAAATTGAACTGCATGTGTCCAGCATACAGAATTGGATTGAAGACCTGTTCTGGAAGCAGCTCGACTTAGATTACCCTGACATGCCTGACGCAATGGTGTGTTTGTATTAAGTTTTTATTTGCGTTTGTGAGTAATAGTTTTTACTCATAGCTTTTATTGTGTTGCTTTTGTGTTATTTCAGGTGCACCATGGATTTTATTCTGCTTACCATGACACGACCATACAACCTGGAATTTTAAAGGCTATTAAACGAGCAAAGGGTTTGTATGGCGACATTGATATTATGATCACAGGACACTCAATGGGAGGGGCTATGGCTGCCTTTTGTGGTCTGGATCTCGCGGTAAGCCTAAGGAAGACTTTCCTAATTAGTCTTTTATTCATCTCTGCTTATGTTGTTGCTTTGCATGATTTATCAAGTACTGGATTCAGTTACCACTGTTGTTATTTCTGCATTTATAGTACTCGTACTGCTCTCTATGTCTGAATGGAGAGACAACGGACAATGTGGTGCATCATTTAAGATAGCAGCCGGTTTGAAACCAGCTGTTTTGCTTTTACAACCAGCCATTTTACTTTTACTGTGCTTTTTCAGTTAAGTAATTGCTGTAGCTTTTCTATTAAAATGTAGCATGTAGTGTTTCCAACCGTATGAGCATGTTTCCTGTTTTCCTTGGTAATATGAACGTTAAGACTCCAGATTTTTGCACTTTAAATTGTGTCTATGGTTTCATAAGTTCCTGACTTAGCCATCTCAAATGAAGTCCTGAGTTGATTTATTGGTTCAGTGCTGCTGTATTTCATTCATGTGTTCACAGGCAATACTTTATCACTTGTATTTGACAATTTGGTCGTTAGACTGTGCTGCTGTTTTTCAAGCACACCGTTGCGTATCTTGTATTGAATGATTATCTTCTTGTTCCCAGGTCAATTATAAAATCCACAACGTTCAGGTTGTGACATTTGGACAACCTCGTATTGGTAATACTGCTTTTGCATCTTGCTATAGCAAACTTGTGCCAAATACAATTCGAGTCACAAATAAACATGATATTGTCCCTCACCTGCCGCCGTATTATCCTCATTTGACACAGAAGACATATCATCACTTCCCAAGAGAGGTAATGTTCTCAGTTCACATCCTAAATTGACTTTTACAGCCTTTCGCTAGATTCTCATCCAGTTAAGTTCAATCATGTAAACATGATAGCAAACACTTTGGAATTCACGAATGTTCCAGAACAGCTTATGCAAAAAAGAACAAGTATCAATCTCAAATGTTAGGGAGGTATTCCTTAAGCTTCTGCAGACTGTTTCTAATGCAGAAATTCATTAACGATTGCGAAAAACACAATTAACTGAAGTTCTGCGAGTTCTTAATTCTGATAATCCTTGAGTGGCACTGTGGTTTCAAGAACAAGTTTTACAAACACTTTCCAGAAAATTGATCTCTTATTGTATTCATTTTTAGGCGGAGTAGTTATTAAGAATATGAATTCACCTTTTTCAGTGTTCTCTTAAGAATGGGCTCGTTTCCTAAGATCCATTATAAACATGTTTGGAAGTCCGTCAACCAAATGAGTTTTCGGACAAGTGTTCTTGAAACTGTTGCGGCGAAAAAGCACCAAACAAGCTATTCTTCTTCTGTCCCTTTTCGTTCTCCTCTATGGCATTGGTCTCCTCGCATCGCTCATCCAGTCATTCGAAACATATCTGCTTATGAGTGATTATAATCTTCATTATGCCATATCAGTTGTAACCGAAGAAGGATGGCTACGAGTTGAAGCTCATGTGAGCCGAACTCTTTGAAACCTAGAAGGTTTATAGCTGAAGATGAAAAAGAACGATTGTGTCTGGCCAAAAATAATAGTGAAGAATAACAAAGTAATGTTTTAAAATTTTAACTTGCAGGCTTGCACATTCTTTATCAACATGTGCAGCATTCTTCTCCACTAAACTGTATTAAGCGGTTACACTCCTTTTCTCTTACCTCAGGTGTGGCTTTATGAGGACGGATTTGATACTTTAATTTATCCAGTAGAGAAGGTCTGTGATGATAGTGGCGAAGACCCGGATTGTAGCAGGTATGCGTTCCCTTGTATAGGCTTCGTATTAACATTCACGAAACGGGAATAACCCATGTTATTAGTGGATCTATACAAAGGCGGTACTTTTTTTTAAATCTTCAAGATTCTATTGATGGATTGGTGCTGTGTGAGGTTAGAATAAAGAACCCTGATGTTCTTTAATAGTTATGTCTTCTTGGTTGCATATGAATCATTTACATTGAGACGTCGTTTCAATTTGTGGACATTTGGAAATTTCGTAATGAGTTATCTAAATCTGCTGTACCTTTTGATTTTCCATAAATTATGCAGGTCAGTGATGGGAAACAGCATTTGGGATCATTTGGAGTACTATGGTGTTGAACTAGGAGACAGGACAGAAGAAGGCTCGTGCCGAATCGTGATGGATCCTCGCATTGCTACATATCAGGTGGAAGATGCTGAGGGGAATTTCATCTTGTCCAGAGATGATCCTTCTTCTTCTGTAGTAAAAATGAAAACGGAATCAAGAATTTCGAGCAACTTTATTTAGATTATGGTTTTGCTGCTTGCTTGGGTGGATTATAGTTAGCATTTCTTTATTAGGAGCACCCTTTAGAAAAATGTAGTCAACGGGTAAAAATGCGCGGTCATATTTGGGGGATGGTGCATCTGTACATACTTATTGTAGCCTGGGAAAAAAATGTTACTCTATGATTTTTGTACACTGTATTCATTCATTGTGATTTTTTGAAAGGAATTTTATCATCGATGTAATATACCAATGGAATACTGTATTAATGTGTATTTTTGGTACTCCCATGGGTGAACTATCCTGTGTGTTACGGCTCCGTTTGTTTGGACATAAAATATTTTACCCATTTTCTATTATTTGGCTAGAAAAAAGAGGAAAATATTTTCAAGGTAAAACATTTTGCACCGACGGGGTGAAGCGATCTTCTTACCGAGTCATTATGCTACCACTTACCTAAAGCCTTCAGCTTCGAGCTAGACACTCAGGAATACTTTCTTTGGTCACAAGCAATGGCTTTTTGGACTCTCTTTTTATTGTTCATTGAGAGAGCGAGAGAGTGAGAGAGAAGCGTACTTAGTTTAGTTTTAAGTGCCGCAAGCAAGGGCTATCTCCCCTATTCTCCTGTTTAATAGTACTATAGTTTTAAGTTTTAGTTTTCTTTGTACTTCATAAAAGTTGTAATATCAGTTGTTTGTAATAAGATATTAGATCTAAATTTCATGTTTCAAAGGAGAGAATCTCCCATACAGTACCTATCCTCCCTCTCTCCCCTTCAGTACCTATACTCCAGGTAACAATTTTGAGAGCCGAACTCATCGGATATCCAATTTTGCAAATCAACTTGGTTAGACATCAACAGAAGAATACATAGCTGCTACCATTTCAAAACAGTATAACACACTCATAAGACAATTTCATGGATATTAACAACAAAACAGAACCTGAGCAAAATAGTAGAGTTTTACAGTGCTCAGCGCATAAAGCACTGCCCAGATATCGATCAACAAAGTACCACTAATATCCACTAATATCTAATCAACAAAAAGCATTACAACCTACATAAATTAAAGTACTGCAATTCTAATATCCATTACTCCAACACGACTGTCGCTCCAGAACCCACCTGAAAACAAGGACAATTAAACACAGGCAAACAATCACAATCAGTTCTACATTTGATTAATCCATGCATTCGCAAAGAAATGCTATTGAAAGTGAACAGACACCAAAAGCATAAAATGGTTCACATAAAATTCAAGAAGTCCATTCGAATGGTTGTGTACACAATATCCATATCAATGCAAAACTATTACAGGAAGATATATTTTTTAAACTTTACCGAGTGAGCTTGTTGAAACTTTATGCTTGATGTATCAACAGTTTTGAGTAAAATAGTAAGAGAGTCTCTAAGTTTGTATGGCTATCACAACACAGATGGAGATAAGAACAATCAAATGGACAACCCAATGTTGCAAAACCCATGATAGTGAAAGCACTAGAGACCATTTCAAAAAAGAAAGCACTAGAGACCGAGACTGAAAAATATGTATGTGCAAGTGCAACACAATAGAACATTGGTTCAAGAGAAGAACATGTGGTTTGTACCATTTGTGAAGAGAGAATGGGTGGGAGCAGTACACAAATGCATAAAAAGGCAGGCAATAAATATCGGAGAACTTTCAACAGAGTGATAATTGCACTTCATTCTAATCAGTAATCACATAAGGAAGTATGCATTCTGTGTCGAACTATGAGGAGGTAAAGTGTTTTCAGTGGGTAATATATTACTACTACAACACGTTCCCACTCCTTAGGACTTAAAAAATTTCTTCGCACAATCTTGGTTCCTATTAACCTTTTTCCCTCTTCTGTCAGCCCCCTCCCTCTGACCTTGCCCTGAACACTAAATGAACTTTGTTTTCGATCAAATCCTTGAGAGATGAAGGAAACCTCAACTGATCCATGGCAACCTATCTAATGTCCAACTGTCACTGCAAGATTGAGCTTTGACACCCTTGAAATGCAAAGTGGGCGATGTAGAAAAAAATGGGTTTCCTTTTTGGGGATAAACCCATGCCTACATGCTCTTATAAGGTCGAGGATGAAGGAGTAATGGGACAGTATATCACCGTCGTAGTTTGAAATTACTTGGCACATACCACCTTTGAACCTTTCAAAGAAAAATTCAAAAGCAATTGGACCCTTGATGAAACTGATTCACCAAAGAATGACCTAATGTTAAAATTTTACTCTCTCCGTCCCATTTTCTTTGTCCAAAATTCTCCTTTTTTGTGTCTCAAAAAGATTGTCCATTTGAAAAGACAGAGACACAAAACTCTTTATTTTTCCCATTTTACCCTTCTCTCAAATTGGTCAAATCCAGTACCACTACCAGAATTATTTAAAAAACAGGACAATGAAAAGATAATTTGACTCCAATCTGAAGTGCATGAGCAGCAAATTCAAAATGGGGCAAAGTGGTGCCAGAAAATTTTCCCATCAACTTTAAAAAGTTACTCAAGGGTGTTATTGGAAATGTGAAGTTTTGAAAAGATAATCATGATGTTCCCTTCAATTTTTAGTATTTCAAGATAGGACAAAGAAAATGGGACGGATGGAGTATCTCACGAAGGATTTGAATTCAGAGGCAGATAACAAATTACACGTGACTGACCTACTCATTACTTCTCTAGGATAGCAGAACTTGTCCAATATTTACCATAAATACCTGTTGTCGAATTTGCTATTTCAGCAACACAATTACAAATGTGAAAAAAATCCTTGATTACCCTAGTCTTTCAGAGTAATTGCAATTGCAAGTAACTTGTAAATTACACAAGGGGCAAGTGTCAATAGAACTATAAGTTTGAGGCTCTAAGGATATGCAAATCCATAGTTCAAGTACTAACTCGTGTCATAGTAATGTTAAAAAAAGACACCCTGGAACACACCAAGTCATCAACTTCAAGTATAGAGAGGGCTTGAAACTTTGTGCTTACTTTCCTCAAGTGTTTTTAAGTAAGCTGATCCCATTCTCCAAACATATCTTACATAGATCTTTCAAAATGTATACAGTGCCTGCCCGGGACACCAGACACCCAACACTCGGACAAGAGTATGGGATTTGTGTTGAACGTATTTGGTTCGACAATAATTTAGCAAGGTATTTCTAACTCAAATTTCTCAAGAGCTATGCTTACAGCTCCTATAATATGGATGAAGTGGCCTTAAAGACAACTAGTAAACAACATAAAACTAATAAGTAATTAATAGGAATTCATATCAAGGATTTCTAATATTTAGGTGTGTCTCCATATCAATGAAATGAGAACTACATTAATTTAATACTTAAGTGTGTGCACTCTGTCCAAAAGACACCTACCCGCGCCCAAAACACATACCTAAGTCCATGTAAGATAGCTCGAAACAATTTTCTGACTATTAATTAACAATCATACTGTTTTCATGACATGAGGACTGGATGGATCCAATACTCAGAAACCTACCCGCACTACCCAAGTCCGGGTAACATAGCTCGAAACAACTTTCTAAGCATCAATTGACAGTGATATACTCTGAACCAAGGGGTCTTAATATCAATAAACAGTAAACACCATTGAAACTCTACGGGTCTTCAAAGAGATTCTTCATGCTATCAACCATCAGGATTCATACTATGGAGAAGCGGGCCCTCCTTACCATCCCCCTCCCTCTTAGCACTACATTACAAAGCCCATGGAAACTCGGTTCCTCAGTAATTCGGGGTTTTTTTGTCATACGGTATACATCAGCGGGAGGTTAGTGGGGCATTAGTATGTTAGTCAAGGGGGATTCAGAGGCTATCCATAGGCTTGAACCCCAAACCTGCTCCCTGTGGGAGTCGAACTCAAGTGAGCACTGGGGAGAGAAATGAGACAAACAAATTGACAAGCTTGGTTTCTCATGTAATTCGTTTTTGTTTGACAAGTCTGTTGTTGAGAAACTCTCGAGAGACATCACTGACACATTTAAGCACAACAAAAAAAATTTGGTCCAAGCCATCTAATATGAAATTCAATGGACTTATTTTCAACAGCACAATCGGATTTTAAATAACAGGAACTTAAAGTTTCTCTCAAGATGCATAAGAATAACTTTATAAACAAAGATGTGAAACAATTCACAATCTTCAAATCTTCTCGATGAGGCACTGCACAGAAGTTGATCATGCGAGGATGGAGGTGGCCGGGAATAACAAATAGAATGAAAGTAATGCCATCAAAAGGAAAAGAAACGGATATCATGGAGGCTTTCAAAGTAAATAATGAAAAAGGTCGAAACAGATTTGATGGGAGGGCTTTCAACTTATTAAGTAATGAAAATGGTCAAAAGGTCAAGAGGTAAAATCACTCAGGTAACGTAGTTAGCATGTATATGAAAAAGTAAAGAGCAACCTCGGAGTAGAGTCAACTATGATATAGGTCACTGACTGGAATAACCGAGATTTATCAAATAAGGGGGAAGGAATGAAAAACTATCCTATTCAAAGCAAAAATAAATGGAAAACAAGTGCGGAAGATCAATGATTATGACCGAAGGGGAATAACATAAGCTGCATGGGGCAGGATCACAGACCTTTTCCATTATCATCCCTTTTTTGCACTGCTCCAGGTCTGCTTCAGCATCTTTCAACAATTTCCTCAGAATTGATGCCTTCAACTCATAACCTTTTCCCTCGATCCTGGTGTACAAAAATGAATAAAAGTGTAGAGCATTCTACCTCAATCAGAAGGCAAATAACTTGTTTAATAAACGAAAACAGGGAAAGAGAAAATAACCAATAAACTCAATTAGGTTAGTTAAATTGCTCCTCTCTTCTTTTTTTGCTTCCAAGGTGATCAAGAAAACATGAACCAAAAGGAATCTAGTCTAGGGCCAACATGATTATGAACCAACGTTGGGGAAACAAATAAGTCAAAAAAACATGAACTAAATAGGCATCTAGCCTATGCTATGCTCTTTTTTATTATGGGTTTGTCAGGAATTATGGCCATGTATCCCTCTATTTTTTCAAAATTTCTATCCTCCCCCTCGTGGATTTCAGACTGGGGATAGTCCCAACTCTCTCTCTCTCTCTCTCTCTCTCTCTCTCTCTCTCTCTCTCTCTCCAGTCTTCTGTACGCTGTGCCAAAAAATAGCAGGATATAAATGGGATATATCAACTGCAATTACGTTTTACTTTCTGTCAACTTTCTAAGTTACATGCCACGGCATTTGACTACCGAAGACGGGAACTAACAAAGGAAATTATAAAGTTCATATTGGGAGAAAACAACAAAATTAACACTTACGCAAAGCCGAGAGGGACCGCGAAGGGGAACAATACTGCAGTTAGAAATATCAAATAATTATACTTGTAACAAAAAAAAGTCATGACGCTCAACCTAATGCTAATAGCCTACTATAAACAGACGATAAATCACCGAGATAGCTTGGTGTTAGTGGCGCCAGTTCACCTGCACGAGAGGAATTTCGAATAATTATAATAATTCGAAAACATTCATGATAAAGAGAAAGATCAATGAATCCATAGCTAAGCTAATAATACAATCAACTACCGAGAATTCCTACAAGTTTGCTGATCATCTTCAACTTTGGCTGCAACCAACCAACCAACCATGCGTTAGGGGAAGGAATAACGGAGAAAATATACACAATCAGAAAATAGAGAAGGAAGGAACCCTAAATACTACGAAAGATGTGATGCGCGACAAACAAATTATCATCAAGTAAACGAAACGAAACGAAATGCAACAGACGAGTTCAGATTTACAAGAGCTCCTCGCACAACAAAATCGCTAGGGTTTCCACCGACGCACCTCAGAACCAGATGGAAATTTAACCCTAGATCGATCGATCCACCGCAAGCCTCTCTCTCTCTCTGTCCCCTTGAGTAATACTAACTCCGTCCCAATTTACTTGTCACTTTTTTGAGTTCGTGCCACTTTTTAATTGATTATAACTTGTAATTTATAATATTTTAAGCGATTTTAAAAACATTGTATTATAGAATAAATCGAAATCTATCAAACAAGATCCATATTGGATATAAAATTCATTACCAATTTAAAGATATAACTAATTCTTTTTTCCGGTTGGAATAGAACTGTGACAAGTAAATTGGGACGGAGGGAGTAAGAGTGTTTGGATACAAACCTTATCCGATGACTTTTATCCCCATATGTAGTACTGCTGTATACCAACAGTACCCTTCTTGCCTTTTGTTTAACGGAATTTTTTTTTTTTTTTTTACGGAGGGCTCCGTGAACGGAGAGTTTCAGAGCCCAATTGCGCATGTCCAAGTATTTTTGGATGGTTCAGATTGGAAACCAATTCTTTCTGACCAAAATTAAAAATGAATATTAACCATTGATTGATTGTGCAAATAGAAGACTTGTGATTGCGCTGCATCTGTGAATAAGTTTCTCTAATTTTTTTTATTTAATACTATTAATTTTTTCCGGCCACAATTATAGTCAAATCTTTTCAGTTTTTTTATTTTATTTTATCCAAACAATGTTACCAAGAGGGATCAAATATAATAAAGCCAACTTCCCCAACTTCATAAAGCCCAGCGGCTCAGCCATAGTCATCAAATCTTTAAGTTCACACTTTCCAATAATTTTTTTAAAGCAAACCAATTAAAATATATTACAACCATTTATGTGACTTGGTCCATAAATTTTTAGATTACACAATAGTGTCGATAAAATCACCAGTTGTCATGCCTTTGTTTTTATTGCCTATCGTACATAGTATTTTTATAAACCTATATTGTTATAAACATATGAGGCAAATGTGTCTGTACTTCTCAAGACTCCAAACCCTCATTCCTAATTTTTTAGATTTTTCTTTGTTTTTTTTTACTCCTCATTCTTTAAAATTTGGGGAGAGAGAGAGAGTGCGCGCGTGGGGAGGGGGTGAGAGAAAGGGGAGAGATTTTAGAGAAATTGGGGAGGGGGTGAGAGAAAGGGGAGAGATTTTAGAGAAATTGAGAAAAAATTATCCAATGTCCCAGTGACATTTTAATGCGGTGACCTAACTTATCTCTCCACCACACGTTTATATGGTTTCCACTGCAAAGTGTTGAACTCGCACAATTTATTTTTGTCTCGCGCATCAAACCGGTAAAACATTTGTATACTCCTACGGTAGAACAATACATAATGGAATGCGGAGGTATCTTAGACAACAACAAAATACCAGATTCCTTTATCCCTATGCCTTAGAGGGATGATAGAGTTGTTTGGTCAACTTCTCCTTCTAGGGAATACTCAACGAAATGGAATCTGTTCAAAAAAAAAAACGAAATGGAATAGTTTGTACTAATTCCAAAACAAAAACACTTTTCGGATCACCGCAATTCTAGGGCACAAAAAGATTGCCACTTGGATTGGTAGCAGAAAAATAAAAACTGAAAGAACCAAAGAAAACAATCTCCAATACTCCAATACTTAAATGTACATGAACACATACACGCATTGAATCAATATAAGAGTTCCTACATGCCGTAAAATTACAAGTTAAACAACACAATATTTGTAGTCTACAGAGGGTCCGTTCGCTAATTCCTCAAGATCCTCCAACTTCAACCTTCTTCCGACCTCTCAACCCCCTCGTCATGTTCCACAAACCTTCCCTCTAATAATGCATCTCACCATCTTCTGGGGAGCAATCTGAAACAGCAAATCGAAAAACCAAAAAACCAAATTGGTATCCCTGCATAATACCAATCACGATCCATCCAAATACATATACGTGCGTATTTTTGGCATAGAAATGAGGCAGTTAACGACCTAATGGATATGTAAAAGCTCATCTGGTAAAATTACCATAATTTTAATGCACTTTCGTCCAACCTAAAATCCATGGATAAAGTCATTGATGAGCAAATAATATTTAAACTAACTTCATTCCATCATTTCCTTAACAGGGAAAAAAATTCATCCAACCTTTGGGGTGGTGGTTTCTGCTTGACTCCTTCGGATCTCCTCCCTCCGCTCCCTGTTGTACCTGCACCAAGGCGGAGGGCGGTCAGCCGACCTTACGCCCCTCTGACAATCAAGTACACAGGAGAGGAAGAGAGAGCTCTTTAGTGGACGGTGAGAACATACCTTTTCTAGGGTCTCTTCCCTCCTATTTACAGGAAGACGAGCTTGCTCCCCAAGCTAAGCGTGCTCAGCACGTGCCCGTGACGTCATGAGTAACCACCTTGGCTCGGAGACGTCACTATGGCACTTGGCCCTCGTCAGCCCTAGCACACGGAGGTTGCAGAACCTTTTGGAATCGACTGGAACCCCTCATGGACCCTCAGCCCGGGTCAGTCCGGTCAGCGCAACCTGCCCGGCCCAGGCCTCATAAAACCGATGGACCAGACCCTCCGATTTGATCCATCTCTGTTCGGCCCATCTTACAACTCGCATTGGGCTTGGGCCCAGATCGCGTACACGGGATCAACCTGTCACGCTCGGCTCTAGCCCAATCGCATCACCTTGCGGCCTAGACCGTGGCCTAGTCGGGTTCGGCCCACCAAACAACCTGACCATGACAACCCAATGCCCAATGCTGATATGAACGCGGTATTCTAATTCACACCTAGTGCATTGAACATGTGATAATGTCATCCAATTCATCTACTTATGCCTTCTAATATCTTTTCTTTTGGCACTTTGATGGGGAAAACGTACATAGCAAGCTAAGGGTATGCACCCACTTTTGTATTAAGACTAACATTACACAACAGCTCGAACCTCATTTTGTCAACTCCATCTTAAAGATATCAATAACACTTTCTGGGTCCAGCAAGCATTGCAAACACCCCAGCTGTCAAATCTTTCCAATCATAATGTTTAAGGGAACTGGTGCAACAAACAAATCTTTGGCCAAAAGGGCATCTATATTTGCAATACTCTTATATTTATATCAAGCAATCATACTATCTGTTTTCCATTCCCAAGTCTTTTTAACACTGTACTTCATATCCCCCCAGGCAAGAAGTCCAATGAAAATCCAGAAGTTATTAATCTATAATGGAATTAAATAGTATGTTACCTGATAAAATTCACCTGCATCAACTGCGGTAACCAAGTGAATTTGCAATGCTTTGGGGCCCGTAGAATGTTAAACATGTCTGAGGGAGTGCCTGGAAAAGAAAAGGAGGTGATTACAAGTTGAAACCAGTTAAGCTGCAAACTACCCATAACAGTATTCTAACAGAAACATGAGAACAAGGTTAACCTTTAAGACATCAACTTGAACAAGACCACCCAGAATACTGAAAAACCATTCAAGCCATTGGATCCAATTTTACCAGCTGTGCATTCATCTAAAGTTACCTGAGAAGTCTGGTTAGGAAAAGGACTCAGTATAAATGAAAAACTCAGCATACATTGACCCTGCATGAACTAATGGAGAAAACATACTGGAAATGACTGACCCTTGGGGAGCAAGGACAGGTAAGTCCTCAGAATGAACCACTGCAGCTTGGCAATGCTGGAGATGAACTCCGGGTGTATCATATGCTTTCTACATGATGGTGAAAAAAACGATGTTAGAAGAGTTCCAAAGTTGGAAGAGTAGTTCACGGTCTTACACTAATAGAAACTTGTGAAGCACCAAGACGAATAGGACAAACATCTAGTCAATCATGTATAAAATCGAGAAAATTATGTTTAAGCAAAACACCAAGCAGACAACAAAGGAAACAAGTAAAATGCAAGAATGTACCAGAATATATTCCCCATGGACAAATCAATACCCTCGGATGATCTTCAGTAATATATCTCTTTAGCTTCCAGTAGATACTGGCCTTATATTTCAAGGGGTTGGTTTTAATGGTGATCGCTTATCTTATTAGACTAATATGGTCTGCCAATAATATCCTTCAGTGAGAAAAACGGGGGGAAATGTCATTGGTCTTATATCTATCATTCCAGAGAATCCATTGTGTGATTGACCATTTTACATTAAGTGAAACGTTTCTCAGCTTGAAAGTCCTGAATCCCAAAGAGGGTATTACCACCTACAATTCCAAATTCGTTGCTTTAGACTTTTGTAGAGTTATCAATAGTACCACTACAAAATACATAGGGGCGCAGTTGATGGACTTACACGCGATCTTCCATGGTTGAAAGCCTTAATTGAGGTCTCGACAGAGATGGGTAGCGAGGATTAAGAAAAGTGCTGGTGACTCTCGCATCAGAGATCTGACTTTCGAGGCAGAAGATGCCATCGATTGCGATATGGTTGAGGCTACCACCCAAAAGGGCAAAAAATGGCTCCAGAAAGTGTTCGGTGGCCTTGATCATGCTTCTAAGCTTCGTGAAGTTGCAAAGAAGGTTCAAACCATAAGGGACGAAGTGGATAAACTAAACCAGAACCCGATGTTCGTCTTTCAAGCCCTTCAAGCTAAACACCCTGCCGGCCGATGCAAGACGGAGAGAAGGCTCCCGGATGTTGAAAAGGACAACATGATGGGATTTGACGAAGCGACAAACACGCTAATTGATCGGCTCGCCGCAGAAACTAAAGAACGACAAGTAATCTCGATCATAGGAATGCCCGGGCTGGGTAAGACAACTCTGGCTAATAAGGACCCCAGAGTTTTAAATGCATTTTCTACTTTGGCATGGATTTATGTATCTCAAACTTATACCAAAAAGAAATTGTTGCTTTCCATTCTGAAAGGTGGTAATCAAGTCACAACCGCCATGTCTGACATGGATGAAGGCAGCTTGGTGAAAGAAGTCTGAGGCTACCTGTCTTGGAAATATCTAATTGTTGTGGACGATGTGTGGGAGGAGAAGGACTGGGATAGCATTAAAGAGGCTTTCCTCAACCACAAAAATGGAAGCAGAATAAAAAACGGAACCCATGGCTGTGCATGCCGATCCGCTTAGCCTGCCCTATAAGCTGGATTTTCTAACTGATCCTCAAAGTTGGGAGAAGTTTTTTTTAAGGGAAATTACAGAAGCAGTTTTGAACTATTCTTTCCAAAGGTTAAAAGAGACCTATGATTGGCATTTCTGTGACAATGACAAACAATTACACAAATGCAACCTTTTAAATAAGCATCTAGCAGCAAATGACAGTAAAAGAATAAGATGCACATGTCTCTAGAGAGAGAATTAAACCATGACTAATAGAAACTAAATGAATTGTATATTGGGATGAAATTGCAAGCAAAACAAGTGTAACTCAACATCCACACACCTATTCATTGCTGGATTGAACTTCATATCCAAAATTCGAAAGTTTGAATGATTTTAGGCAATATAGTTGGTTGATCCCACAAGAAATTCTACAAAGAAGGTACTGGTTTTTGAATCTCAAATCATGAAGGTAGTGTCTCAAGTTGTAAAGGTACAATAGACAAGCTTGTCGACATCAGTCTGCAACCAAAATATTGAATGCATGGCTATTACACCTGATGGGGCTTTGAAAACTCATGCGTTTCACAAACAAGATTAATTCTACAGTCAAGTTTAAAAACAATGAACTTCCAGTGCTTAAATAATAAAAAGGGGAAGCAAATCATTCCAAAACAGGTTATAATTCTCATTGGACATGAAAACAAAGCAAAGTTATGTTCAACATTCACAAGAGACAAACTTCCAAATGAACATTGAGATACATCTCAACGATTATGGAAAAAGCTACAATAAATATGGATGGAAGACAAAGGAAGAATCTTACTTCGACATGAAGCACAACTATTTCCCCAGCAAGTATAAGACGATCTTTAGCTACGCTGAAATGAAATTAGTGGTTCACATTTATCCAAGGAATACAGGTCAGTGCTAACAAAATTGAACTATAGCATGTGAAGATAAATACAAAGAATATAAACAAATTCAAAAGAAAGTTAGGATTATATTTCCTTGGACTTTTAAGACTACCAAAAAACAACGGTATTTAATATTCAAGTGCCTATGTCACCGCGTGTTTTTGATAATACACCTACGGCTATATCTCTCATATCTTTTTTCTAAAAAATCCATATGCCTACATTTGCCCGCATCCATGAAGGAATAGAAAGATGGTAGTCATGGGACTGACATGGTTTCCATAGAAGTTTCTCTAAGATCTTCAAAATACCCAATAAATTTACTTATTAGTTCATAAAGGCTAAAGGCTAAAGGTTAAGAATCGTCTTTATCTGATCATACTGAAGCTTGTTCTAAGCATTTGCTCTTTGGGGCCTCCAATCAGATTATGTCATTTGTGGACTTTTGAGAAACCATTTTTCTTTAGCCTTTGATCTTATCAAGAACTCAAACAGTGATTTAATAAGCAATATCAACGGGGAAAAGTGGTCCAAACATCAAAACTACAATAGCACGCATGGTTTAAAAAGCAACATGCTGCCTGTTACTCAAGTAGCTGTACCTCACCCAAACTAATTCTAGCTCATAAATGAAAAATCGGAGCATGTCATCTGAAACTTCAAAAAACTTTTACCTTAGATCATCTTGCATTCTGGAACCCAGGTTCCACGCTCCCAGATAGAACAACAATTGGATATACGTTGTCGGTGATACATATTAAAGTCTTCCATAGTATTAGAGCAGATTTAACAATGATTCGTGAAATAGAAAACAAAAGCACAGCTCTAAAAGATCGTTTATTCATATTGGATATCAAACTAACATTCACCATTGTGATCATCCCTCCTGAGTACACCTTTAAAAACCAAAGTAGACCCCAGGGTGTTGCAATATGATTTTCGTCTGATTTAAAAACAAATAGGGCTAATGTAACATAAATTGTAGAAGTAACTTGAATTTGTATGTATTGACGGAGCTCAATGGAGAAAAAGGATTCATGTAACCGACCCCAATTGATTGAGACTTAAGGCTTCGTTTGGTTTGGTATGTATGTATTTTAGGTTGACATGCAGTAGAAGGCTTAAGAATTTCATTATTTATTCTTGATATTTTGTTTTCGAAAAAGAGGGCTTTAGCTGAACACTGTTAACAAAGAATCTGTAGCAAGACAAATCGTATAACCCTTTTGTCCTCTTTATCCTGTTGAAAGCCGATTGAATCACAAATCATTACAAGAGCTAAAGTACGATATTAGCAAAATATTAGGCTTCTTTTTAATGCTTGTGTAATTCATGTCCGTGGCCCCTCACCTCGGAAGCAGATGGACTGTATCAAGAAGCTTTGGATACTTATCTTCGGCGGCCAAAAAATATGCCATTTTACCGTAAAACTCCTACTCTGGACTCTCCCCGAACCAGCGAATCAACACCACCAACATTTGGAATCGAAATGGATAGAATAGATGGAATTCCAGAATTGAAGAAGAAAAAGTGCAACAAAGGTTGATGCCGAGAATGGCTAAGATGGTTGGCAGAAAGAAACACTGGCGGGTGCATACATGTATGGATGCAAAGACTTGGGTATTTTGTGCATATTAATATGATCTTTCATTACCCAGAACTAATTACACGCAAGGAGTTTTTCTACTTAAAACAAACTAGAGGAGCCCAACTAATAACACCATAAAACCATGCTGGCTGGGCTGCTGCATATAGAGTAAAAGAATTAAACTTATTTGGATCTAATGATTTATCAATTCCAATCCCTTCACTATGTATCTAGCTATGTAGACAAACTAAAAAGGGATATACATGTGTAAACTAGCATATCCATTTAAGACAACCATGCCCCATGGATACCACAACAATCTTCCCATTCAGATAGGACTTGTATTCTCTGAAGGAAAACATCTAAGGTTGTGTTTGGATCTTGATTTCTCGATGGATTTGTCGAGGCAAAGAACAAAAAAGGTGAAAAGAACAAAAAAGGTGAAAAGATAGGAAATGACTTATTTACCAAAAAAATAAAAAGACAGGAAATGACCTATGCGCAATAGCCGATTAGCATTTTTTTAGACCCACAAGTCAATATACAAATCCAAGACCCAAATACATTCCAAGGAGGCAAGGGTTCATTGCAGCAATAGAATTTAACCTTTCAAACTCCAGCTTTTGAGGAACTATTCCATTCAGTAGCAGCTCTGAACTGTAAACTGCTGCTCCTGCAGATACAAAGGATAAATTTTTTGAATCAGACCTTGTATTGATCGTTTGATTGAAAATCTGAAATTATGTATATGACTTCCAACCTCTCTCAAGGAAAGGCACGCAGGTAGCGTAATCTTCCTCGCAAGATAAAACCAACAGCTCATCTGGTTTATTATCACCCTTTAATTCTGATCTGCCAACTCTCTCCACCACCTGAGTGTTTCAACCAGATTGCATTTCAATTCAAGGAATGCATAAACAGAAAACAAAATGTGTCCCAGGGATTTAAATGGAGAAGCATAAACACATCCAACAGCAATCAGCAGGAAAACTATCTAACACAGAGAATCGCGCAAAGCATGGGATAGTGAAGGGGAAACTGGGGAGTCAGGTTGTCCAAGGGGTAAAGTGGACAAAAAAGTAATTTTTATGGCACCAACAGTAGCAGGAATCCAGGGACTGCACTAGGGGTGTAGTTCAGCATCCTAGCCGTCCAAGAGTGAGTCTTTTTTTTTAAATCCGGACTCTTGATTGCTGAAATGGACGGCTGAGATGTTGTCCTATAGGGTCCCCGGGTTCATGATGGAATCACCATTCCATCTTGCATAAGCATGTCGGAACAGAAGTGCCAAAGGAGGAAACAACAGATCAAAGCCAGGAAATAATATCCAACATAGGCCTTATTCGCACAAGTAATGGACATGGATATATGACCTAAAGCGTGTACTTCTGTTGGGCCCCTAGAACCATCTTAAGATGATGCTTCACATATGGAGACAGAGATTGTGGAAACTTCAAGCAAGACGACAACAATCGGATTATTAACGGACCAAGCTCTAAAGAAAGACCAGGGAAGCAACGAACCAGACCGTGAACTACTCTAACCAAGTTTGCCAATATTTCTTTACCAGGCTTTGTATTTGGAGTAATCCGAACTTTTTGCTCCTGTAAAGAAGATAAATTATTAAAACAATCCACCCAGCCATTGCATTTGATTGATTAAACAAAGCAAAACTGAGTGATAACCTGTAAAAGAGGACGTTGGCAGGCACCTGCCAGTGAAACAGGCAGGCTAAATCCAAATTCCTTTTCTTTTTTGGCATCTCTCACTATGTAATTTCCCTCATCGATGAAACAGCTAGCTTGTCCGCAGCTCTCAAGCCATAAGTGGGTCACCACTGATTTTCCAAAAGCAATAGCTTGTAACTAGCCACAATACAATTCAGTTGCTGAACTATACACATCAGAAAACATAGAGGCAGCCATTGAAAACAACATTTGTAGTCTTTGAAGATCCCATCTTGGCTTGAAACAGCAGCCATTACAATTTGTGACGTAAGAATAGAGCAGCAGAGATGCAGCCACCTACTGTCATTACAGCAGTAAACAAGAGCAGCAGCAACAGCCATCACAGATTACAGATTAAGTAGCAGAGCAGCAGCCATTGGGCAGCCAACATTGGACAGCAACAAGCATATATCAACTAGAATGGCTAGGGACTAGCCCCCTAGAAAAGCTTAAACATTCCAAGGGACAACCCCCAAGGATAGGTCAAAACAAATTAGTGAGCTACTAAAACAGCCAGAACCAACCAAAAGATGTCTACAACACAACTAACATACACAGCTGCTAGAACACCGCAGAAGCAGAAAATTAGCACATTGAAGAAGAAAATACTCGGGACACCATCACAGCCACATGCCAAAGTACTTTCCAACAAGGGAATTTATAGTGAAGACAAAGATAATACCAAAAGAAAAGCCTATGGAGCTCAATCCTATAAAAGCAGGAGCAGGAAAACATTTCCAGTCTACAGCAGCAGCAGCACAACCAGATAGCAGCAAAATAATAGATAGCAGCAAGGCCGCAACAAATTTGGTGACAGAAGCAACAGCAAAACAGCAAAACAAGAAATATTCAAAAGCAGAAATATGCATACATAGTCTTCTGCAACATAAACTAAAAACATAAATTAAGTTCAAATATTCTTCAGTGACTAGACACACTTGCATCCCCGGAACACCCAAGCTCGATCTTGATCATTCTTGTTACGAACCTTCAACTCTTCAAGAATCCCCACCAAAGTGGCATTCAGCTCCTTGACCTGGTTTGTAGAATCCTCCATCTTTGATACCTTCACCTTTCTCCATTCCTCCAACAAGAGTGTTTTTTTCTCCTCATCCCCCCTGTACCAGCTTAGCACAAAACTTCCGACCCCAAGAAACACTCCAATAGCAATAACGTTGTTCCCAGCATTCCTGAGCATACGCGCGTGGTAACCGTCCACAATAGCTGAACACAACACAACACACTTTTTAGAATTGAGTTCCAAAACAGAATATCATCGTTCTAAAACAGCTATACTGTAAACCCCAATCAAACCTGAAATTGCCGTCTTCATACTTCCATTCTCGTCTGGTTTGCCAGCTGAGGTCGAGAAACCTCGAGCGAAAAGACGGGTGCGGAGCAAAGGTGCCATTCGTAGCCGCAAAGGTGCCATTCGTAGCCGCAAAAACGAATGAGACCCCTAACCCTATTATGGGTTTAAATACTGTACAAGTTTGTGCAAAGTAAACTTTTACCCCTGTAGTTATCTCTATGTACAGATAACCCCTCGTTATCGCCATGTACGGATAACCTCTCGTGGTTCAAAAATCTGATTTTTTAGTTACGGTTTTGCAATTTTTGGTTACCATTTAGGTATTTTTCTGTCAGAATAGGGTTTTGATTTGTTGCATATTGACTGGATTAAGATTTCACACTCAAATTCTGGGTTATTTAGAACTGAATTTTGACAGAAAATTATGGATTACTGTTATAATGTTTTCCTCATCTCTGTCCATTACACACAAAATGAATCAAACATAAAAATGCGCGACTATTCGCAGCCCTTTATTTTCTCCCATAGCCTATTATATTTCGGTAAGTGGTTGTTGAAAATCATAAATAACATTTCGGTAAATAGCTGTTGAAAATAAGATTATATTTTGGTAATTACATGTCAAAAATATGTTCAGCTTTCGGTAACAACTGCCGAACACACATTTTCGGTAAATAGCTGTTGAAAAAATATTATATTTCGGTAATTGAATGCTAAAAATGTATTTCAATTTCGATAACTAACCGTAGAGTATAATTGAAAATTTTTAATGGGCTATGAGAGAAAATAAAGGGCTGCGAATAGCAGCGCCCAACATAAAATTTGGGTTATTAGGGTTTCAATTTGACCAAAAATGTGTCAAGTGCAGGCTTTGTTTGAGCGCTAAGAAGTATGGGATAATGTTGGTGAGTAAAACTCTTTAATGGTAGATGATGAGATTTTCATGTATTCGTACTTTTAATTACCAAATGTATGACAAATATGGTTAAATAATTACAATTTTGTTGAATGACAGATTATGGGTAATTGGGTACTCCTAATTGGGCTATAATGAAACAATAACAATGTTAATGAAGATAGTGCTTTGGCGGGATAACTTTTGTTCCAGCCATAACTACCCTTATGCTTTTCTGAATACTTTTCTGAGCCCACTATGATGATCATATGGAGAGGAATGGAGTGTGTGTGTTGCATCCAATCGAGCCCCTACGTACCATTAATTTCAATTTTTTTGGCAATGATGATAAAATTTAAAAAAACACTTACGAGACTTAGGTAGGGCAACATTAGGCGGTCAATTGGCAACTAATGTTGCCGCTTTAGTGCCTTAAAAAATAGATGATATATTTTTATTTGAGCCAAAAAAACAGATTTATACTTAGTTGCCATCATGAATGACATATATTACTGGCTATACATTAATTATTTTATTTGTAAACTAAATTTTTATTCCTTAAATTGCAAAAAAATAATTAAATTTATTAAATTTTGTTATTATATAACGAATATTCTAATTTCATACTGCACAAGGGCAAATAGTCATTTGATAGCTTTTTACATCATACGCCTTTTCTTATATCCCAATTTACTTATCCAAACCAACTATTATTTTATCCTCCTTCACTAATACCTCATCTAAATCATCTATTTTTTAATCTCCCCTTTATAAATGTCATACCAATATGGGTCATCCCTTCTTAACTAATACCCCATACTATTTTATATTATCTCCCTTCCATAAAAAATCCCTTCTAAACTAATACCCCATACTATTTTATATTATCTCTCTTCCATAAAAAATACAATTGTCCCTAAATGTTTGACACTTCTGGGAGTTCTAACTTTTAAGAAAGAAATATTTTTGTATTATGCAAAAACCAAGTGTCCTATCTTACCCTTCTAGTGTACTTTGAATAATACTTGAAAATTTGAATTTGAAATGTTGTGCCCAAAAGAAAAGGGTAACATGAGAAATTTACCATATTTTGCTTTTGACTTTTCAAAATGGACAAATTATATGGGACAATAAAAGGTATGAAAGTGTCAAACATTTAGGAATGGATCCAAAACTCATACAACATCCAATCGAGCCCTAAGTGCAAGACGACTCTTACGTCGGTGTTCGGGGTATTTATGTAATATCGTAGCCATCGCAAGTCCAACATTGGACTATCTTCTAGGAACCCCAATCGAGCGAGAGATAGAATTTACCATCAACCTCTTGCTCGCACCTGGAACTCAAGCACTGACCGAATGATAAGGTTGGATGGTTTGATACCAGTCCCTTCTAATCTAATGTAGAGTTAGCTCCTTTAGATTTTGGTTGAAGTTTGTTCATAAAAGATATACGGAATCGACGATTATTATGAAATGTGATGCCTTGAATATCTCATAGGTTTTCAACTCAAGTCTATTAAAAGGCTTGTGTCATTTTATAAATGAGCTTCAGATTAGATTATTTTGAAAGGAAGATACAGATCACAACTCTTGGAACTGAAGAGTATGAATACATTTTGCACTGTCCTTCCATGGCACTCACACTTCAATTGTCCGTAGACAATGCATATGGACATGGGATTTTTTTTCTGTAGACAATGCATATGTTTTGTTGATCAGTGTTCGAGAGTTTTCTGTGGCTTCGGTTCTCGTTCTGATTGGTAGAAATTTTCTTATGCTCACATAATTATGAACAGTTTTCTATGTTTCATGACAGGGTCTATAATGCATACAATTGGAATTTGTTTCTTAGGTTGCTGATTGTAGTGTTCTATGGGGGGTTCGATGGAGTAGTATTGAAAGATAGACGTTCATACGAACCGTAAGCATGGTACTTTTTTCCATCGATTTATAGGTTTTGATTTTTGATTTTGTTGCATTTGAATTATTATTGATTTTATCACAAACAATTATTTTGCTCGTTTTTTTTTTGATAGGATCATAATCTTATAGAACGAAACTTAACCAGGTACATCAGTGTCTAGCAAAATTTTAAGCTCACGAGGATTACGACCCGAAGAAATAACTTAAGTCTTACTAAGGCAATTAACAGCAAGCCAATGGGCTACTTTGTTTACCCCTCTACAACACCAAGTAAAGGACCATTTCCTAGCACTAGCCCAAAGTTTTATGTCTTCAACCCCTGCACGAATCTCCCAAGGGCCTGATGACTTATTTTGCTCGTTTTTAAGATGCAATCACGGTTTTAAATTTTCTAGATCCCACAAATATATTAGCACCAAAATCCAAATTGCTTACCACCCTATCATCCTCCAGTAGATCCATCTTCCAAACTACTTGAAGAGATAGCATGCCCAATCTATGTTCAGCTTTCCGGGTAACCAAAACCTGAGGATCGAAATTATCACGATTAGAAGCATGAATATCGATTAGAATAAACAAAAATCATCAAATCCATCCACAGTACTCGATTCAAAATAAAAATCAAATAAAAAAACAACATCGATTCAAAATAGAAATCCATGTATAAGATTGAATTGAAGGGAAAAAAACATCATCGAGCATTAGAAATCATCATCGATCAAAAATTGAAGCTTCTTTTGTGCCCAAAAGAGAAAAGAAGATTGACAGGATGTGAGTAGTTACCCGATCTGGTCGTCGTGCTGAGATATGAGACGTGCGGCGCTTTTGGGACGAGGAGACCTAAAGTACAGTCAAATCTTACTGTCTGACTAATATATAGGAGTATATATATGGTTAGTTACGCATTAAATGTGGGTTCAAATCGTATGTACCTAGTCCTATCTCTAAGTCTCTGTACCGTGCATTTAAATTCTGCCACGTAGTCCAAATTAACCGCCTTGAATTTTACTACTAATCTTTTTTCACCGCAACCGCCTTGAAAGTTGAAACTCCATTAGTTTGACTCCGTGGATATTTCAGCCGCGCGTGCGGCTCGACCGTTGGCCGGACGGCGACAAGGTGCGGTGCTCCGGCTTCGTCTTGTAGAGAGGTACGTGATCCTGTTCTAAGTTTTTCAGCTTCGCTTATCAAACGGGAAGGTCCGACATCTGGGTTCGTCCTCGTCGTCGAATCCGTCCATCTTTTTTCCGTTGTTCGAGCAGAGGAGGGTCACGGAGATCAGGTTTATTGCTTAGGGGACCCTTGGTTTGTAGAGTTCCTGTTTTTGGACATGCTTCCGAATAGGCAGGTGAAGGGTTTGTTTTGGGCCGTCCTCTTGTTTGATTTCTGTTTTCTACAATGGCCAAGAAATTTCGGTTGAGCAAAGGTTTTTTGTGGGGTCTTCTCGGGGTTACTGCCGTCTGTCTAAAGCGGCCGGGTAAGGGTATTGCGGGATCTCTAGAATGGATACGGAACGGGATATAGTTTTGGATGTGATAATTCTTGACCAAGTGAGAGTGTTCGTGGAAGTTTTGTCGGTTAACTTCACTTTCATTTTTGTTTCATGCACTTTTTGATGAACGGGCAAAAGACGCAATTCCGTTCATTTTTGCACTGGTCACAGAGTTTGAATGATGAATTGATTTCGTTGTAGCATGGAAAATTATTCAATACTCCCAGTGTATACTCCCTCCCGGTGGAAAATAGTCTAATCAGGAAGAGGTTAAGCTGGTTGATTGATTTGCTTGTACTGTTATCTTTTTTCAGCTTCTCAAGTTAAGCCCTGTTCTATCAGTATGCATATCTGAAGGGTCTGAAACCAGAAAAGAGGTATGCAGATTAAATTTTTTGTTTATCCATTATGATTCTTGTCTGATGTATAACCACATAAGTATTTAGACCGCCTAGGCTCGTGTACTAGTTTTGGAGTTGAAAACTAACAAATTGAAAAAAGAATTTAACACAGCCTGCATGTGCAACTCCATGACTCACATGTACAAGGTAATCAAAGGATTCTGTATACCAGGAAATCAGGGGAGGCAGGGGGGTCAAGCCTCCAAACAATGCACTAAAGATTTCTCCTTTTTTTACATATAGATTAAATTTTCTTTAGTATTCTCAGAAATGGATCACTCATGCGGAGTAAAAATAAATAAAATTCTAAAATCACACACACTTGCAGTGTATACCCACCCACAATGGGACTGTGTGCTTAAGTGCTAGTGTACCACAATGGAAGTGTGTGCTTAAGTGTTTAAATTTGGGTAACTCAAAAAATATAACCCAACAAACCAAAATAAGCCCAGCCCAATACCTTTTGAACCTAAAAGATAGATTGGTGTAAAAATAAAGGGGGAATCTATATATGCATTTTCCTTTTGCTTATAATATATCTCGCCAAGTTTGAGTTTATTTTTTGCATAGAGCTTTTCGTCATTGATGCATTATATATTTTTGTCAATGCTGGATGAAAATCCTGGAGCATCTCCTGGAGAAAATAAAGCATACTTGTTGCTGAAACAGTAATTGTTCAAATCTTAAGAGTCTTGCCGGAGAGCATTTGAAAACCTAGCTTTGATGGAATGCTAAATTGGCAATGGCTAGAGATTCTGCCCATGGTCATATATTAGCTTTGACAAATGACCAATGTTGGACGAGATCTAGCATGTAATAGATACTATATGATTTGGTCACAAGATTTGGCCGCATATGCATCTTCTATCTCCTTTCCCCTAGTGCTTAGCTAACTTGCTTGAGTGCTGTTCACAGAATGCCCTGATTTGAGGGTTATCATGTCCATGTTTCTTGTTGCGTAAACTGAAAATTATACCACTGATATAGGCTATGATTTTGTATTTTTGTGGCTTTGTGATGTACGGAGGTTTGCGCTCCGGAATATCCATGTTTGTTAACGTTTTTACTTTTGCACCAGCAATCATATTCAAGGGAAATCACCATTCAATTTAGGAAGGGCGAGGAAAGTAGGGCCTTCCATTGTGCATTTGAGCAATGGAAGAAGGAAGTTGTTTTTCAAGGTGCTCTTTTGATTTCCACCTGCCGTTTTTGTTGAAAAGCTTTGTGGAATGTAGTCAAATGTTAGACAACCCTTTTGTCATAATTTGATGGAACTCAAATTTTCATTTTCTACTTTGCATTTGCGGTTGTTGCACAATTGAGCCTTTTTTTGGTCATCTTAGTGATTACCTGTAATTTGAACAAAGAATGATTTGTGCCTCCCATGGAACCTTTAATAAGTTTGAACCTTATATTGAAATCATATGATCCTAAGGAGACTGTGGAATTTTATGTGATTTATCCATGTTGGACATTTATTTGGTTCTTGCACCTTGTGATACTCCAAAAGACGTGTGTAGGTACTTGGTGCATGTCCCTAGCTCAGATAAATTGCATTGTTTTGGACGCTTAACCCGTACACCTCAATATCCCATCAAGGACACCCAATGTTTTGAGCTTCCATTGCAAATCAATAAAACTCTGATATAAACATGCAACAGTCAAGATATCTGAAAGTTTCCAGTATTTTTGTTGGTAACTCTGTTATAAACAAATGTGGATTTTTAGACATTTGGCTAGTTGCAACTATTAATACAAGCAAAAACACAATAGATGGGAACTTTTGATCGAAATCAGTTGCAAATTTTAAATGATGGTTCGAAGGGGTCTACTGGGTTTGGGCATTTTCCTCTCAGGATCATGTTTACAAAATGGCACATTGTCAGCTTCTAAAAGCAAATTTGATGAGAAGAGATCTTCTGCAAAAATGTATTTTCACTACTATGGGCAGCTACTACATCAGCAAAATATGCTACAGGACTATGTGAGGGCAGGTTGTATCGGCAAGCTTTGATTTGCCGGCATTTTGTTTTTCGCTTTTAGCTGTTCACATTCTGGGTTTGTTCGTAGAAATTATATTCCCACGTTTATGCACCATTGTGCTGGTGTGCTGGTAAAATGCTTTGTATTTAGGTGAGCCTTTTGCTTGTTCTGGAAACTGTAAATATGTCTTCGTCTATAGTGAACATTTATGGATTACAAGGTGCCTGCTTGATTCACATGATTAGCATACTTGTTTCAGGAGCGTATTATGCTGCTGTAATTGAGAACCATGAAGATTTTGTTGGTCGTGTGGTTGTGGACGTTGGTGCTGGTAGCAGTATTCTGTCATTATTTGCTGCTCAGGTTGCCTTAGCTTTCACCATGGTTGTGCAGGAAAATAGACTGCTGATAAATATGTATATGGACTATTGGTCCAGTAGAATTGATATCTTTTTGTTCCATTCTGGTTCCCCTTCCCTTCCTCTTTTTTATATCAGGCTGGTGCCAAACATGTTTTTGAGTGGAAGCATCTGAAACGGCAGAATATGCCCGCAAACTTGTTGCTGGGAGCCGGTCTCTGGGTGAGAGAATTACGGTGAGACTTCCATTCTCGAGATTCAGTTTAGATGGTACTTTTGTCACTGTGCTCTTTCTCAGTCTTTTGCTGCAAGTTTCATTTAAGTCAAGGGTAAAATTGAAGAAGTTGAACTGCCAGAGAAAGCAGATATTCTAATCGCTGAGCCAATGGGTGAGCTTGAATTCAATGTCCTTGCAATTTTTAGTAAGAGTTGATGATTCTCATGAACTGAAACTGTTTGTGATGTTGGATGCAGCTACTTTAATTTCTGATTCATACACTTAGTTTTTTATGCTCTAGTCCTCCATTTCTCTCCCCCAAACTACTTCAATTTCTGATTAACACACTCACTTTTGACTGCTTTATTTCTCCTCCATCTCTACCCCAACAACTACTTCCCATTGATTGCTATCTTAAACAAACTTAGGCCTCCCACCAGATTCACATGGGAATCAGATGGAATGTGGAAAAGAGAGGGATTTGAAGTGTCAAACAGACTCAGGAAAGGTTAGTTGTTTGGAAGGGCGTATCTCAAGTTTCTATGAATGCATCAAAGTGGAGTTCTAGTTCGTAGCTGGTTTTGGGATCTATTGCTTTGGTAGGGACTGTTGGGCTCCTTTTATGCTATATCTAAATAGTTTTGTGGACTTTTACTTTCATGGCAAGAGTTTTTAAGATACTAATTTGGGTGATTTGTTATTTAATTTCTCTATTCAACTGTGATGAGCAGAAAGTACGAGGAGATCACTCATAGGAAAACCCAAATCAGTCACGTGAGCTAACTACCAAGGCCCGCAAGTGCTGCTCATTCTCTCTCCCCTCGGAAAATTATCCAAAGACCTTGAGATATCGTAACGTGGTGCTCTCAATGTTTTTCTCTATCGCATATCTATCACAATGTATGCAATCCACACAAATGCGTGATAAAGTAGAATTTGGAGCACTGCCTTATGATGCTGCAGTTGCATGAAATAATTACTCCTCTCTCTCTATAGACTACCCACTCTCTCTCTCTCTCTCTCTCTCCTGGTTAGCTCTCCCGCCTTCCCTATATACACACTCTCTCAACATTTAAAAAAAAAAATGCCATCCCTCTCTACCCTTCCGATAGATCCGGTTTATCGCAATCCACGAGCTCATCTTCCAGGTAGATACATATAGTAAATGTTTATGTTTCAATGTGCGATTATAAACACTTTTAGAATGCATTTCTAATTGTTGAATCAAAGATCCTGGCGTTTTTGGTTTTTTCTCAATATACCAGGATTCATGATTATACTTTGTCTCTGTATGTTAAGCTTCGCGCTTTCCATTTGGCTAATCGGATTCTACCGATACGTTCGCGACTACATGCTTTGATTTCTTGAGCATTTGGAGCTTTTTAAATTCAGATCCGACTTTATCTGTCCCTTAAAAAGGAAGTGTCTTGAATTTGTGAATCGGAGTACATTACGTACTTGTTTGGATATCGTTGATCCATACAACAGATCTGGTGCGTTGTCGCTTTCAGCTGCTCTATATGTTATTGCAATTGAGAATCAGAGCAGACATTTTGAAATCGTTCATTTATTTAGACTGAATTGGTTGAGTTTCGTGTAGACCTACTGTGTTAGAGTTTTAAAATACAGAAATGCAATAATTTAACTAGAATTGTTTTGGTTGCAACAATCCGTTTCCTTTTTTCTGTACGAATTCCAAATTTAGGAGTTGTTATGATTAACTTTAGGAATCATGCTGTGATATTGAGAGAACATTCGGTCTGCACTTTCAAGCTGTTAAATTAAAACCTTGACAGATTTGAACAGTGGCTGACAAAAAAACATTTTTGTCTTCCTCTTTTTGTTGTTTTGTTTGTTTCAAACTAGCTTCTGCATGGAAACTACTCCTGTATTTTTGGGGGTTGGCATTTTTTTAACGCGCTTGTACTGAATTTTTTTCCATCGGTAGCTACTGCAAAAATGCTTAATTTTTGTCTTAGTGATAGCCAAATTATCAATTTTGTCATGCAGGGGGAATATATGCTAAAATTTGTATATGCATGCATAACTTGAAGTGTCTTTATATAATAACTTCCAAGTGCTTTTGGATTATTGTTTCTGTAACTTCAACCATCACTTGAAATATCACGAAAAGATATGTTTTGTATTTTCTTTGTGCACAGGTCTCTTAAGGTAAAACCATGGCTTCAGGAAAGATTTTTTCCCAGACTACTCAAGCATTATTCTACAATTACAAACAACTGCCGATCCAACGGATGCTTGATTTTGACTTCCTTTGCGGTGTGTAAACTGATATGTCTTTCTTTTTCTCTTGAGTGTATTCATTGAATGTTAATACAACCACTCAGATTGTATTTTCCCCAACTTTTGAATTGGCGCTCAATGGTAACATACATCAACCTCTCTCTCCAGGGAGAGAAACACCTTCAGTTGCTGGAATTATCAATCCTGGTTCTGAGGGCTTTCAGAAACTTTTCTTCGTCAGGGGGAAATCGCTATCCCAGTGCATTCAGCGCGCGTATTTTCTCTTGTTCTATGTTTTTGACTTATGTAAACGTCTTCATAATGTTGTGCCTGAAAGCATTTGTAATTATGTCGGAAAACTACAAAGATATTTGCTTTTGTACAATGAAATCAACTAGCATGCATGTCATCATGGTGTGCCGATAAAACTGCTTTCTTAAATGTTGTACTTTCATTATTGTCCTGTCTTTTTGAAGATAAATAGAGTCCGATTAGATTATTGCTTTAAATATTCATGCTTTGATGATTTGTCATTGTAGAAGATATAGTAAATAAAGTTCACATATGGAAAAGTGATAAAAACATCATTATCTGACTTGGATTTCAATGCCGTCAACAACGTATGAAATTTAGTAAAGCCAAATTATAAGTACGAAACTGCTAGTTATGTACGTGATCGCAGATATAAAACATTGAATTCTGTTTTTTAGGCCCTCATTTTTTTAGTTACGATATTCTGATGCCAAACTGGCTCCAGAATTTCATTTTTGTTGTGTTACGATCTTCTTACCTTCATATGGGTTCTTCCCCAGCATTGAAGCCGCCTGTGCAGCACATCCAACTGCTGATGTTTTCATAAACTTTGCATCATACAGAAGGTCAGCCCTCATTTATCCTGTGACATTCGTTTCTCAGGAGGTTTTTTTTTGGCATCTGTGTTCACATTCTTTATACTTTTGCTGTGCTTCTGCTTCATCTATGGCAGCTCTCAAACAGCCAACCGTTAGAGTTGTGGCTATAATAGCTGAAGGTGTTCCTGAGTCAGACACCAAGCAGTTGATTGCTTATGCAAGAGCAAATAATAAGGTGAAAGCAATAACCCATGGTCTGTTAAAGCTTTAGTTTGTACTATTGATAACCAACTCATCTCGAAGCTTAAGCCATTAGAGGGATGGAGTCATCGACAACTAATCGGAGGAAAGCTCTGAAATGGTCTCATGTCGGAATATCATTATTGACTCAACATGCCCCCCTCACATGTGGCCAAACTTTCCCCTACCGGCACATGTGCAAGTATTTGACTATATTGGTAGACGCTGAGTTTCAAACACATGAACTATTGCATGCTCTTGGTCCAACACTCTGATACGATTATGAATTATTGATCACCAACTCATCGAAAAAGCTAAGCTGTGAGAGAGAGAGAGAGAGAGAGGGAGAGACCGAGCTTTATTATTAACATCGTCATCACTAGTGGAAGTCAAGGAAGTGTGAAAGATTAATAAGGTGACCATTCAGTTAATTAGTAGATGAAACATGCAACTGTTTTTAAACCCTTTGCGTTCATCTTCCTTCCAGATTCCTTACTATGCGTAGTTCAA
>BPLS01028871.1:49129-93431 GCA_019656275.1 Rhododendron kiyosumense | reverse complement strand
TTGTTTTATTAGAGAGGAAATAGGAAAGAAAATTTAAAAAAAAAAAAAAAACAAAGAATTAGGAACAGTAAACTTTTCTCCTCTGTTTCTTCAAATTTTTTTTTTGGTCTCCAAACAGGCAGTTAAATTGCACATGTACTAGATTGGTACACAATTTTGATATCATTATATCAAGTTCTGTTTGTCTCCAACACGTCGTGGCAAAATTCTCCAATGTCATGACAGGATTCAAGCCGCGTAAATTAATTTGTTTATTCACAATTAGTGGCCATCAAGCTCATACTTGTACCACCAATTTTTAAGCTTTAACTGAAAGTCTTCTGACGACCTTTATAATGTTAAGTACGACGGAATTAGGTAAAGGTTTGGTATCAGTTTCACAAAACTTAGACATGCAATGAAGTATAGTAGCTAGGGCATCTTTTAATTAACGAATAGCTAACTATTATCTGAATTATGAATTGTGCAGTGGATGTTAGAGTTGATTTTCTTGTTTTTCATAGCACCACTATTATTTAAAAAAAATCATTTGTTCGATTCTGGGGAGGGGAACTCAGATGGAAAAAAACGTACCATTCTTGTAAAAAATTGGCACGTTTACTGCTGCTTATTTGTTCAGTTGTAAAGACAAATTGTTTGATTTGAATTTTGAGAAATTTTTTTGATGTAATGAGTGGAGAGAAAGAGAGAGAGAAACTTATTGACAATCGTACTGAGAATAAATTTTTTTTTCTCAAGCATTGTTATCCCTTTTCTTTAGTTAATTCCAAATTTGTTGGTGTGTACTTTCATAGCGAATGTTACCATGTTCAAGACTGTCTAGTACAACTTGAGCTCCTACAACTCCTCTATCCACTACAACATGAGGTTTCTATACAATTTAAATCTTGAACGACTATACAATCCAAATCAGACCACATAGTAGAAACTCAAATTCTAAGCATTATACTGAGCACGCACATTTGTGCAGTGCACCAATAGTGACACTAGTCATAGAAGGAAAGAAAATAAAGCTCAACTTCACTACTAATTAAACACCAAACAGAGCATTATATTAAGAGCAATGCTACATAATGACGAACAGAGCAATCTATTGAACAAAATCGAGAGCTATTGATTGAATGGAAATTTCTTCACGGTTCAGGATAAAACCCGAGAGATATCGATTTTAGATTATTCTAGCGTCTTGGAACATTTTGAGTGTGCTTGTCACGTTTCAGTTTCGGAATTTAAAATTGAAATTAACTTTTTCGGTACAGGTTGATTCTCATTTCAAGAATCATTTTTTCGTAAAACCTTTAAGTTATAAGAAACACCCATAATATGTGACGAGACATGCCAGGGGTTGCCCCAGTGATTTGGACAGATACCAGGCTTTGGGAGTACTCCTCAATGTCTACAGTTTAATTTTTCATCGGGTGGGTATCCTGAATGAGTGGGAGCTGTGACTGGTGTGGCTGCGCTAGCACCCTCAAAGGTTTGGGTTGCGCAGATGGGTCTATATAGTTAGCTAGCTATAGGGCTGTTCCTCCATCATAAAAAAAAATAAAAAAATTAACGGTGGTGGCAAGAGTTGTTTGTCTACTGATTCGTGGCTCGTGGACTAACGGTGGTGGCAGAGTACGCTGCCATAACTGGGAACTTTTCGGCAGTGTTTACAAAGACTAACATCGTCGAGCAGCGAGTTTAGCTACAACTGCGACCACCACACCTCTAACTTCCTCGTTGGGGACGGTTATGGTAAATCTTCACCGTGTTTCCTGCCCCACCTCCTTCGTGCTATCGAAATGTCAGGCATACTATATGCAATAGGATCCACCTTACCAGAAAAGTATGTGCAGTCTAATCTGAACCGTTCATATTAACAATTAATGGTTATTGAATACTCTTATTGGCTACAGAGAAGTGTGTATGGTCTAATTTGGACTGTTCATATTGACAATTCATGGTTCTTGAATAATTTTCCCGGTAAAAGTAGGAAATTGATTTTAGCATTTCAAAAATTGATGGAGGGACTCCAAAATGACATCGTTTTGTATATTAACACAGTGAAATTTTGGAGCGCCTCCATCAATTGTGAGTGCCAAAATCAAAATCCTAAAAGTATATTATTACCGGTAAAAATATCAAAACAAATCTGGAGCATTAAAAACTTCATCCGACGGTTGCGATCACTTGAATCGCACCTCTGCAGTCTAAAACTGGACTACAGACAAGCCTTGTGCATGCAATCCTATCTATCTATTTCTATTTCTATCTATTTATCTCTATCTATCTATCTATATCCTATACAAATGTGTTGAGCCCTTAAATGCTTCTAAACCCACAATCCTAAATTCTTAAGAATTTTAACTTTTTTTTTTTTTGTTAAAAGGGAAGGAATATGGTGGGAGGGAAACATGGGTCCAAATCCGAAGGGGAGAGAGTGTGTGGGAACATGGGTAGAAGGGAAAATTATTCAATGTAAGGCGCCTTCACGGGATGCCTCAAATTCTTTATCTATTGAACACTTGTGTGGTCTTTACCACAAAATGTAAGAAACTAATATAAATATGTGGTAGGTGAGGGTTTAGGGCTGCCAGTGCTCTAAAGGCATGGAATAATTTCACGAGGGGAAGACTATTGTTAGTCGTGACATTTAAGAGGGGACGGTTAAATTATGCGTACTCAGAATTTTTACTGTTACATAGATTTTTCTTCTTATTTTCATTCAGCATGAATTTTTTTTAATCTTGCACACCTATAATAAATTACTTTAGCAACTAGCGTTGTGTATCTATGTACTAAATAACAAATAAACTTCACCCAATGTTTTTTTTCCCAGTTTAGTAATAGGGTGATAAATTGTGTTATGAGAAGGTCGTTGGAAAAAATGGTTTGTGAAACACTATCGCCTCCCAAAGGAGAGAGAATCTCCCATCCAGTACCTATCCTCCCTCTCTCCCCTTCAGTACCTATCCTCCAGGTAACAATTTTGAGAACCAACTCATCATATATCCAATTTTGCAAATCCACTTGGTTAGACATCAACAGACAAGTAACACGTTTGCAAAAGCATAATACATAGCGAGAAGCGTGCAAGATATGCCAGGAAAAACAAAGGTTCTTAAATAATACTCCTTTCAAGGAGTATAGAAAAGACTGGTTACAGAACAGTTAGTAATCAGGTCAACAAAAAGCATTCCAACCCAGAACACACGATTCTTCAGCTACATAAATTACAGTACTACAGTTCTAATATCTGTTACTCCAACAAGGCCGTCACTCCATAACACACCTGAAAACACGGACAATTAAACAAAGGCAAACAATCACAATTAGTTCTACATTTGATTAATCCATGCATTCGCAAAGAAATGCTATTGAAAGTGAACAGACACCTAAAGCATAAAATAGTTCACATAAAGTTCAAGAAGTCCTTTCGTATGCTCATGTACACAATACCCATATCAATGCTTACAGGAAGAATTTTTTTTAAGCTTTAACAAGTGAGCTTGAAACTTAAGGCTTGATTTATCAACTGTATTGAGTAAATAGTAAGAGTCTCTGAGTTTGTACGGCTTTCACAACAGAGACGGAGATAGAATAATCAAATGGACAACCCAGCAACAGTGACGCAAAACCCATGAGATAGCGAAAGCACTACAGTACGAGGCTGAAAAATATCAACCATATATGCAACACAATAGAACACAAAATTCCTTTGATTATCCTAGTCTTTCAGAACAATTGCAAACTTGCAAGTAACATGTAAATTACACAAGGGACAAAGGATGTAAATAAAAATATTAAGTTTGAGGGCCAAGGATACACAATCCAAAGTTGAAGTACTACCCTCATGTCACAAGGATTTCAAGATTTTCCTCAGCCTCTTTCTCAAGTTGTCAAGCGTCAATATTCCTATGATAGTATAGCTTCCTTCAGAATGGGCCACCCACCACATCTTCAAAGAACATCTCATGTAAATGATTCTTAGTTTCTAAAAACGGAAGGGAAAAAACAACAAAAGGGTCTTCTGTTCTTTCCCTCAAAAATCCACCAATATAAAAATCATGCATTAGGAGTTCAAGGCTTTTCCTTAACATGCAGATTTATCAATATGAAAAATTAACAAAACTGCTGACCTGTTCATCCCCTTCATCAGGCCTTTTTTTTTCCTCCTCCATTCTTTCCCAGCCTATGTTCAGTCACTGCCAATTCAAGTGCCAGATATGATACTTTCCTCTCCAAGTATGCTACTCGGTCTCTGAGGATGCAACATCAATGGGTAATTACATCTCATTGATCTCAATAACACAGCTATTGATTCGTTCCAGACCCAAGAAAAGATATACAAAAAAAAAAAAAAAAAAAAAACAGACAGAAAGGAAGGAAGCAAAAACCTGAATTAACTAAGCAAAGCTGCTTTTCTTTATATGATCCACAAAGCATTACTACATGCTAACACGAGGAAACAACCAAGTGGCGTCTTTGGTAAAATTTAAATGCAACCTCAGCTAGTTAATAAGACGTGAAGGCTAGTGCTACACAAAGATGGTAAACAATCTGAAAATTTTGAAACAGAGAACAATGATACTCATATTTAAACCTGGAGTACTATACCTTTTATTTTTACGCCAATTACAGTGCCACTCCTTCAGCCTGTGACAAAAACATAAGACAAATAATTCCAAGGGTCTATTATTGGTTGCAAATGGTACAATTACTGGGGCTAATAAAAGAGCCAAATGAGCAGTGAATTTTCATTACCCTGGTTTAACAACTTAACAAGCTAATAAAAAAGACCCGGCAAACCGACTTAAAATGAGCTTTAACCGAGAAATTCACAAGCTTGATACAAATCCTTGCGCAGAACACAACTTGAAAACTGACTTGCAAGAGGAGGGTCCCAACAACTTATAGACACATGACTGAGGGTCCGATGCAATGACACTTGATACCCGTCTCACATAAAGTTTAGACGGGTGATCTTAGGTATATAATAGACCATATAAGCTACTATCAATAACTTGATTGCAAGCATTTTGTGCTATGTTGTGCGGGTCAAACAAGTTACTTGGCCAATGGTCTACTTGGACTGTAACAGATATAGTATTAAACTGTTAAGGCTGTTGTGCCTCTATCTCAAGAGCTTGAATGGGCTGGGCAGAATCATGCGGGTAAGGGTTTCCGGAATTACATTTATAAGCTGTCTTTGGCTGCTTCAGTTTATTTTCTTTGGGGTTGAATGGAATTCCAGGATCTTTCAAGGTAGATCCAGAGGTGTCCCCGAGGTTGTTCGTGCTATTTTTGATCCCATTTGAGCCAGGTTAAGTTCTTGGACTACATTGACGTTTACAGCCTAGAATAGGGGGTTGTGTGATGACTGGCTTCTAGATTCTCGAATTTTTGGAATCAATACGTGTAGATAAGAGTTTGTGTTTTTTTCGTTTTGAAACTGATGTATAGGTTTGCTAGGGGTATGCCCCTGTGAGTTTTTTGTAGCTTCTGCGGATTTTGATGCAATACAATCTTTACTTACCCAAAAAAAAACAGATATAGTATTAGAGCAACTCGTGTACACCACCATGTGGGCTCAAGGAAGTTTAGTAGCTCGACCAACCGGTGAGTCCAAAGTGAAGCCCAAGAAAAGACACAACACAAGCTAGGTTGTGGTGACTCTGGCAACTAGGCAAAAGATTTGGGTAAGATCGTGGTAATTATAGTGCTTAACCTTGCCGGGTGGCGAGTAGATAAAGAGGGAGAGTTTGCAACACCAGGTCCGAAATCGAAAGCCTACATGAGTGATATTGAGATTATAATCAACCATGTAAGTGACTACTAATAACTGACGCTTAAGCACTTTTGGTCATGTTTTGAGGGTCCAACAACTTGTTGAGCCAGTGGTCTACATCACTACATTGGTGTTGTTTCAACACAAACCCGCAGTAGCCCTGTCCCTTTTAGCGGCCTTACTCTCCTCAGTATTAAATCTTTCTAGTAATTACATTTTTTTTGTAATCCAGCCCCTAAGTCGTCCATGCTGCAACTCGAACCGCAAAGCTGCAATACCATATTATGGTTCTTATCCCATGCTAAAACAGTAAACCATCTTATCCCATACTAAAAGTGGTGGATAGCTTTGATCCCAGATGTTACAAACTTACGCTTGGGTAGAACTCACCCTCGCAATCTAAACCCTCGCAATCTAAACAAGAAAGCTAGAAGTAGTTTTAAGAGTGGGGTAAGAACAAGAAAAACTTACGCACTGGCTCCCTCAAGGGAAAGGACTAATGTACCCGCGCAGAGTACTGTCTTCCACAGAGGCACAGTAGCTACAAGAGAGAAATTTGAAGTTATTAAAACTACGTAGTCAATCAGGAAAAAAAAAAGAAAAAAGGATGTGCTAATAATCTCAATTTTACGAGGCGCAAATGGGGGAAAGAATCAATCACCCGGTAACCCTTGTAGTACAATTCTGGCTCGCGCGACTAACATGTCGACGATTGGTGGCTGCAAGCAAAGCAAAAGCATCAGCGAATGTAACGTATGACTGTATGAGTAATGAAAAACAAAAAGAATAACCTACGGGTACAATATATAGGTATACACGCACGCAAATACACACACAAATGGAAAGAGGAACCCTAATTCCTGCAACAACATATGTGATGGGGAAACAGAATAAATAGTGCAAAACAAAAACAAATCGAAACACATATAATCAAAACAAATGGTAAGATTTCACAAAAACAAAATCGCAATAATCAATCAGCTACCAACGTACAGTAGGCTGACTGCCCGCCATATCTCTTGCTTTCTTTCTTGATTTCTCTCTCTCTCTCTCTCTCTCTCTCTCTCCTCCTTTCGCGAGGTCGTAATAAAGCAGCAACCCAACCCTGACGGGCTCTCACTTTATAAAGGGTGCAAGAAGGGGCGTCAAATGGGTCGGGCTTAGACCCAATGGATAGGTACTATAACTTGTGAACATTTTACAATTCTATTTTAACTATCAATTTTTTCTTTCACGATTATACCAATACTATTTATTTTGCCTAATACCAATTAAAATATACATTTTTTCACTTTTTCACCTTTTTCCTATAATTTTTTTCCCAAGGAGGGAGGAGAGAGAAAGAAAGAAAGAAAGAAATAATAAAAAAAGAAAAGAGTGTGAATAGTGCTTAGGTAAAAGTGGTTAAGCCATATTCATAAATGTATTTTAGCTACCATTTTACCTAATATGGTGCATGGGTATTTTTTGAGTTTCTCCTCTCGAAAATAACTAAAAATGTATTTTACGAATACTGGTGTACAAGCTTACACGGTACGAGTATGACATATTTAAATATGGTACAACACCACACGGACATGATTTTAGACAGGCCTAGCACCAATATGGGCACAACATGAAAGTGTGTCTGGTACGACACGACATGGTTCTTGACGGACATGGCACGGGAGTGGGTCTGACACGACACAAAAGTGGGCCTGATATGACATGGTTCTAGCTAGGCGTGGCACGGGATGAAAGGGCATGATACACCATATAATTTTAATAACCAAAAAATATTAATTTTTTATTTTCTACTATAATATAGTCCCTCTGTCCTAATTTAATTGTACCTCGTTCTATTTTAACCGGCTAAAAAATTTATTATATCTTTAAATTCGTAATAAAATTTTACATCGAATATGAATCTTATTTGATAAATCTTGATTAGTTTTATAATATAATGTTTTCGAAATCACCTTAAACACTATAAATTATAAGATATAATTAATTGAAAAGTGACACAAACTTTAAAAAAGAACAATTAAATTGGGACGGAAGGAGTAACATTTTTCACACTTTTTGTGTTGATAAATACTTTATGCCATTTTTAATCATGTTGTGTCGTACCGGCCCGTTTACTTCATCATGCCGCGTCATTTGTTAATCGTGTCGTGCATTGCCGGCTCATTTACTTTATCGTGTTGTGCCATTTTTTAATCATGTTGTGTTGTGCCAGCTTGTTTACGCTATTGTGTCGTGCCGTTCTGTTTTTTGATCGTGTTGTGCCCACGTCAGCAAATCTCCAACCGAGTTTCGTCAGGAATTTTTTTTTTGAAACATGGCATGGCACGACACGACAAAGTCAATTAATTTCTTAATCTAATACTCTAAAATTGTATGTTAAAATTATATTCTTATTCTATCTAAACCTGACGTAATAAACATAAATTGACAAATTTGCAATCATCTCTTTCTTTCGCTGTCAATAATATGCATTCTTTGTTAGCCATTATTCTCTCTCTTAATAGTTACGATATTCCTTACATAGGAAAAGAATTGGTTTTAATACTAATAATGATTGATTTAATATGTCTCTCAGTACTTAATTTAAATAGTTTACGAAGATAGATATCTCAATTTCATGCGAACTCTATAAATTGATTTGATTCTTCAAATTTACAATCTATAAATATTAATTTAATTCTGAATTTAATATAAAATTGAACCAATCCGAATTATACTCACCCAAGCCAGGTCCATGTTTTTTTGATCATTAGCAAGGCCCATGTAATTGCCGGTGAACTATAACCAGAGCTCCAACCTGCTGTTTATTTTATTTTTTGACCCGAGCTCCAACCTGCTGCTCTCTTTCTGTCTTTTGCCCAAACTTGACGATTGTGAGAGTTGCACGGGGAATAATTTTTAAAAACACAGAGAATAACAATCAAATGAAAAACTAAGGTTCTAAATAACGTATCGGTATTGGTATTGGTTTTCTTACTGCTACGGTATGTCACGGTACCGGTTAGATATTGGGTAAAGACACAGAGAATAACAATCAAATGAAAAAAAATAAGATTTTGAATACCGTTTCAGCATTGCTTACTGGTACAGTACGTAATGGTAAAGGTCAGATACCGGATACTGTTTCGAATTTAACAGTATTATCATTATATATAGTTTTAAATCAATAGTTATTCCCTAACCATTCAATCATCACAGCATAAACTTTCATTAGACAACAAAATATCATATAATGGACTTCAAACTAATACAACTAAAATATATATTGATGACCAAAATCTAACCAACTAACCAAAAAGTTAGAGTATAACGAAAAGTTTTCATTTTTATTAGACAGTAACTGTTTTGTATGGGCTTGGCCTTATTATTTCGTAAGGTCATCCGAGCTCATCTATTTTTTTTTTATCCTAGCCCACTTAAGGGTCCGTTTGATTAGAATGAAATTTGTGTTGAAAAGTGAAAAATGAGAAAGTAAAGTAAAGAAAAATTATTTTCTTATATGTCTTTGGGTGAAAATGAAAAGTTTTGTAAGAATTTTACAAGAAAAAAATATATTTACTAGCTTACCCTTTTATATATATTACGTATGATGATAGAAAAGAAGAAGTAGTTATGGACATAGCGGAAGTGTCATAAAATATGGCAACTTTCACAAGAAAATTTAATTTTCTTGTGTGTTTTTAGCAAAAAAGTACTCCGAAGTTATGTATTTATACTTCAATGAGTTGTACAAGAAAATTCACTTTTTTACACTTTCTTATATTTTCATACTAATCAAACACTAGGAAAAAAAGTCATTCTTTTCTCTTTCTTGCATTTTCTATCACTTTCACACTAATCAAACTAATCAAACGGACCCTAATTCTTCAACCCTACCTTTCCCTTCTCCACAAAATAAAACCGTAGGAAACCTGCGTCTCCCTCGCACCCAAAATCAGCAGTCGTGGAGGAAAGAAGCAGCAACAGCGATGGTGTCTCCGTCTCCCTGAGATGAAAGGAGGATGAAAGATGAGACCTCCACGGACGAGAGGCGCAAATCAGTATCGATCAAGACTCGAGAGTCGAGCGAGGTGCAAAAACACAACATGGCCTTGTTGAGCAAAATAACAGCCAAAATCGCCAGTAAGCTCATCTCGTCTGGTATTGTCCGGAATTGCTAGTTCCAACCGGTAAGGCCGGATATTTAGACTAGGACTGTATTGGGGGTTCATGGTTACCGTTTACTCAACAATCCTGCACATACCAGTCGGTATAGAACAGTATTCACAACTTTGAAAGAATTGCTCATCCGATTTAAGCAAGCATCAAGGCGAATTTTTATAAATTCATCCTCCTCAAGTAGCCCATCCGTCTTGTCAAGCCCAAGTAGAAACCAGTTTTTGTTTTTATCACTACTACTTTTCGCAATGGACTTGAAATTGTCCACCTTATAAACTGATTGGAAAACGGAATCAGCTAACCAAAAAAACTGTTGATTTTGCAAACATTCTTCGTCCCACATTCTAAGCTAAACTGATAGTGCGATTTGCAGAAAATAAATTTGTTCACCCACTTAACAACACTGTTCCTTACCGCAATACACACATTGGCACATGGACATGGAAGTAAAACTGACACATTCTGCTTCCAAACTGTAGCTTTATGTGACAAATATTTTCCGTTCAACTCATAAGACAAATACGAACTGACACTTTTCTCAACAGAAAAATACAAGTGTTTTATTCCATTTGTCAATCTAAGGCGATCAAATGATAATCTTCTGATGAGACGAGATACAGTTACTGCTTTTTCTTTTCTGCTTTCCTTGGCTGAAACAGAAGAACATGAAAAAAAGAGAGTATTTAGGACTATTAAGTATGAAACTAGAGGTGGCAATCACAACCCATATTGTTTTAACCCGCCCAATCCGCCCATTTATTACCCAACCCAACCCGCCCATATTACATAATGGGTTGATATGGGTTGAACCCATATAAACCCATATTTACATGGGTTTAGACGGGTTAAAAATGGGTTCAATATGGGTTGGAATTAAAAGACCCAATTGCAAATAATCACTCGCGAGGCCGGACTGTCTCAACGAACCTGTAAACTCCAACGTCCTTTTCCGTCACTGGCAAATTATCACCTACAGCCCAAAAACTCTTCCATCACTCTTCATCTGATCAAAGTAACCAATCAATGGCCCAAAACCCATCCAACCTCATTCGGTCCCACACAGCTCCCATCTTCCACCACTATTCACAAGCCACGTGTAACAAACAAATGGATATACCAAGGTCGTGATTCCAATTGCCTGTGGGCCTTGTTAAATGATCAAAAAAAAAAAAAAGGGTCGTGATTCCAATTAAAGTGCATGATATGAGCTGAGAAGGACAATTCAGTGGAGTATTAAAAAATTACGAAAGCATTGAGCCTACTTTTTCGTTTTTCAAGTCCCGTTCCACTAAACCTTCTTAAAAAAATAAGAATTTTTCCTGAATTTTTCAAGCTTAAAAATAATGAGTTTATACAAAAAAAATTAATATTTTTTTGTATCGTTTAAAAGATCTCGATGAGACCTTGCAGCGGGCGTGATCCCCTCCGCCTCACTCGTTGTCGCGATTGTCATTGCCAAGGACTAAAGGTTTGATCTCGACCATCAAGCTCCATAAGTTACAAATTTTCACTCGTGGAACTGTTTGATGAAAGGCTTAGAATTGTTTCTTAGCGAATCCAGAGCCAAATTCATTCAAACACACAAATATAGAGACAAAATTATCTCGAGAGGAAAAAAATAAAAATAAAATATAGAGACAATGAACCAATTTCAGCTGAAGAAAAAATTAATAACTAAATTCAGGAAAGAAAAACAGAAGTTCTGATCGTGGAAACCTCATGGTGATGCTTATTCTACGAGAAAGAGAGCGAGCAATTGAAAGAGGGAAGCTGTGTTTGGGGAAAAAAGGGAAAAAAAAAAAAAAAAACGGGTTGGGTCGGGCGGGTTTGGGTTTGACTTGACCCATATTTGACCCGACCCGTCCCAACCCGTTTACCATTTGACCCATATTTGACCCGCCCATATTTGATCCGCGACCCGTTTCAACCCGCCCAAACCCGCCCAGACCCGCCCATTTGCCACCTCTATATGAAACAAATCACATTCACTCACTTAAAACTTGGAGACCATTCTCCTACACGCCTAAAATGTGGAGCTCAAATCCTGTACCCATTTTGGCTTGTACCGGTGTTCCTGTACATTTCTGGCCATTTGATGACTCAAATATTCTCATCTCTCAAGATTCTTATGTGATCTAATGGTTGAAAACAGACCAGAATACCCCAGTACAAGCTAACTTGCCTATAGAAGATTTTTGAGGGGTAAAATATAGGCATGAATGCTGCATATACAAGAGGTTTCAAGTGTAGATGGCCACTCAGGAGTGCAAAGAAAAGGAATCAACTGAATTCAACTACACAGTCACAGTCCTTCCATTTTCTAAACAAGATCAAAAAATTCATTGAGATGGTTTGATCTTGTGTAGAACATATACGTTCATGTGAAACTATTGAGATGTTTGATATCTTGTTTAGAACATTGAAATTAGTATCAAAACCCTAACAAAGTACAATACAACACGTTTGTCACGTATAAATGCGAACAACAAGGAAAACTACATGGTGGTTGTTGCCTGGTTGGCTTCGTAAGTAGTGTCAGTCGTCTCATATATCTGCCGGGGGCTTTTAGTATTTGCTAAGGTACTTGTGTATTTTTCATAAAAATGGATACGACTAGAATGAGTAAATACATCACTACTTCTCTCCACCAACACACAAACCGAACATTCACCCCTAATGCACGCTTCCTTTGTTTAGAAAAACTTTAATCAATCTGTATTATTCAACTTAGAAACAGGAAAGCAATTCTATATGAGCAATGTTACTTTCATCTCCAAGTACCTTTGACAAGCATGTTAAAATGTATCTGGGTCTTATTTGCAAATATGGGACCATTCAATAGTACAGTACCTTCTAGTGGAGGTGAATTTCTGCGTAGAAATAAGATTTAGTACTTTCTGGTATTTAAGATTTTATATGATACTATGAATGACTACTATATTCTGGACTCCGGAAAACGAGAATAAGACCACATGATCTGGTTCTATCCTCTAATTAACTGACATTCAGAAGCCACTGCCTCCCAAGTCCCAGGTAAGGCATGGACACCAACAAGTTTGTTTCAAGGGAAAAAGCTAGGATTGAAACCATACAAAAGTTGCTAGGCAACATGCATCCAACAGGCCCAGCCCTGAGATTTTCGAAGCCCTAGGCAGGGTTTGAAATATGGGGCCTCTCACTTTTTGTATATATGTTACTATTTTGAATTAAGTAAGACAAAAGACTTGTAGCATGATGGCACTCCATTGACACACCTCATTAGAACTCGTGAGTTGCAGAATCGAATCCCAGCAGCAGCATTTCAAAACTATTTTTTGTACACCTTCAAAAGGTGTTTGCCTTAAAAAAGGCGGAGCTGGGAATCGAACTCGCATCACCCCGCGGTTAACCCATACACCATACCACCAAACTACATCAACATACTCGAAAAAAAGTTTACATATATAATATTTATTATGTTTCCCCTATTTCGGGGCCCTATGATTAAGCCCAAAATTGGAGGCCCAAGGTGGTCGCCTGTTGGGTCTATGCCCAGCATCCAAACCACATTTCAACATAGAAGGACTACCATGATGCATTTATTGAGGGTTTGTTCACTGGAAAAAAGATGGAATGGAACCACACTGGTTCGCTGTGAAATGACAGTGTAAAACTGAATAGCTATACACACTGTTCATTTTCTTTTAGAGAATTCAGGTACCATTTGCAGCCATCATCCACTTCCACCTTTAAGTAAAACTGAATAGCTATACGCAGTTATCTTCCAGGAAAAAAAATGCATGGTTCTATTTATTCCCTCGTCCCAATTGGTGTCATATGCTCATTCCCAATGTATTTTATGACACCAGCATCTTTATGACAAGTTCTGTACACGTGCCACCAGCATCTTTATGACAAGTTCTGTTTACACACAACCGGCATCTGTAAAAACAATAACCTCAAAGAAAGAGAGCTCTAAATATGGCAGAGTTGCATAAAGCTCTTTGTCCACCTAAATGCGCTTGCTAGGTGAATGATATTGTGCACCCAAAAATATGTCGGACATGGATTGTGTGTCAAGTTTCTGACATTAGTATTTTAGGCATTTAGAAGGATTCATGTAACATAGAATTTAATAATTGCAACAAAGTTTTTAGTTCTTGTCAAGAGAAAGGTTAACCTGAATTCAGTGGTGGATGCAGGATTTGTACAAAGCAAGGGTCTGAATCACATTTAATTTAACATTGAGAACAAAAACTACAATCTATGATATAAATATTGCCACTTACTAGTTCTCAGAAGAAGACAAAATTGTGTGCCTATACATAATCACATCTAATTTTATAAACACGACCCAAAAATTGCCGATAACTTGAAATTTTAGGGGGGGTTTTCAAACACATATAGAAACTTTATCAACTTTTTTTCAGGGGTCCAAGTTATTTGAAGCTCCTAAGAATGGCTTTTGTGGTCTGCCAATCCTATAGAACTTTCCCAAATTAACCTGAATAACCAAATTCCAGAACAACCCAAAAATCAAAATGATGGACATTGTGAGCCACATTTCTACAACGCCGCAAAAATCAGGAGTCTCCTATGGAGCTTGTGAGCAATGCTAGTCCCAGTACTCAATCAAAGTTTCTTAGATTGCTCAAGCTTAGGAAATTTTGATGCAAAGTGGCTACTCAGCTATTCTTTGGTAGTTTCATGAACTCGATTCTAGAAAACTTTAATTTCCTTGCCATGAGGTGCAAACTTTTATCCGAAGGGGAGTAGCTCATATTTTGCATTGACAACCTTTTGCCAATTGGTTCCAACTTGCCCATTGTTGAGCAGTTCAACCCACAAAAATGGAAACTCAACTATACCTTCTTTGAACAAAATATTTCTCGTGAGGACATAATTGGTATATCTATATTTATGCCCGTTTTCAATGGTAACACTTCCCTACATAAAAATGGAATATCTATAATATGCTAGACCAGATAAAAATGGTCTAGCTGATAACACTTCTCCACATAATTGGTATATCTATAATATGCTTAACTGTTTCAATGGGATTGGATATCGAACTCAGATTTAGATAAACGGGCATAGATATAGATATAGCTTTCTATACAAAGTTGGTACGTGCAAAACTGCTTGTCCGGTAGCATCTTCTGTATTCAGAATACCATCAGATGAAGAAGCAAGGATCTCTGCACGTACTTTGGCAAAAGTGGCTAAAAGGTGTTCTGGAGCCACTTGTTTCAGCAACGAAACATAGATGTGCATTCTTTTAGTCCTCTACCTCTCATCATTAACTCTAGAAAAGGAAGATTTAAACCAAATTATGGAATGGTCGCTTCGACTAGGTAGTGGTTATCTTTACATCTACCAAACTCTTCTGTTTGTTTGTCATTGTGCATGAAGTTTTGCAGAAGGTTTTTCAGAAACTGTCTTGAAAGCAGAAAGCAATCCTTTTCTCATGGAACTCAAAAATCACGGGAAACAGTTTTTGAGAGTTTGAAAACATCTTTTTGGTGTTTTTCTAAAAATGGGTTGTTTTCAAGTACTCCAAAAAGTTAGTTTGGGAATGGATGACCAAACAAATTTATCTTTGGTAGCAAATGAGAACAGAAAACAAAAACAATACCAATCAGCCCTCACATACCTAATAGAACTTCGGATCTCGGACTCTGGGATCTACCATGTCCACTATGGGCATACAAAAATGGCTTCGACAAACTATTATAAGCTAGAAGTGGTGCCTTGGCTGCAAACAACTGACAAATGAAGTCAAGGCCAGACAACAGACTTAGATCATCAGTTCGACTGAATTTTGTGAAAGTGTTGAGTCTGTTGACAGTGTGAAACCATTACAACCTTTTAAGATATTCCCAAAGAGAAAATCAGCTTGTTGTCTTATTCTTTCAGATCCATCAACCTGGGATGACAGAAACCGTAGGAAAAGTACTCCTCTCCACTTCACATAGTCTATCTGAGTATGAGTGGGAAGTTAAAGAAGTCAGTTCATGAAAATTACCTTCAAAATGGAAAGCATAAAATCTTGAAAATGACAAAAAAAATGGATCTGTAATAATCTTGGGAGTAGTATAAATGTCTTCATTATGTAACTGTTTACTTCACAAATAGCTAGTGAGAATTTAGAAGAATAATCCAGAACCAGTTTTAGTTAAGCCAAGAAAACAATAAGGGTCTCACCAGTCAACTAGAGCAGTATATCTTATGCAGAAATCCGCCATCATTACAACGATGTTATTGCGAAGGGCTGCACAATCACTCCTTTCAAGCTCCTATTTCATAACAACCAGAGAGAGAAATTGCGGATTCAGAAACTGAGCAGAGTATTTCATCGTTAGAGAACAACTTGAGAAACTTACTATGAAACAAAGCTAATGCCAGGAAGCTGGTTATACTGCCAAATTTTAGTGGGAATTATTTGGAAAGAAATCATCAAAGGGAATACTTGCATAATTTCATATTAAAAAATATAAAAGTAATCAACTTAAATACAATGAAATCAGATCATGTGGGTCATGATCACATGGAAAAGAAATGCTGAATACCAACCCCCATGAGACTCCATTAGCATGTAGATTTCACATAAATGGATTTAATGTTCAATTTAAACAAACATACAAGATCTTTAGCTACATTTAGCTTGTGAAGCTAGAGTGCAAGATGGATTAGAGGTGGAAGTGATGTATCTTTAAGGAGCCTCGTAGAGCTTCATGAAGGATTTCACATTACTCCTATTTTAAGATGTGAACTACGCAACTAGTTTTGGGATACTTCCATTGAATAGTAATGTCAAATCATTTCATTCAAAACAGCATCTATGCAAACAGAGCCTAAGATTTGTGCTCTCTTGAACTAGTTTCGTAACACATACTAGTCAACTACGGTGAATCCAAAGTCATACCTGCACAAATAATGGAATATAGCGTTTTGCAAGTTTCCCCTCCGCAAAGCATATCTTCCCCATTGTTTGCCAAGATTGGATATACAAAGAAGGCACTGTCTGTTTGATAGAATCCAAGGGGTGTGGTAACTTGTTCAATTTTCGGACAGAACTACTGGAACTAATAATGGTGTGTAAAACTGGAATAATGGCTTTCAAAATGGCTAAAGGACAAACTATAACTGAGGACCCAACAGTATAAGTTGCAATAATTATTTGTGATAACAATCTGAACATGGTGTCTGCTGCAGCTCTCTGGCCCTTCTTAACCCCAGATGTAGGTGGCGTAAGAAAGCCAGTGTCCTTGTTGCCTTCTGAATCCTTTGACATGAACGTATCCAAAACTCTGGAAGCTTTAGATAGAAGCTGGTGCCCATTTCTTAACAAGACCATCAGCTTCTTCAATAGTCAAAGCTTTCCACTTGCACAATGTTCTGAGTGCTTTCACATTCGCATTAACCTGCCATCAAATATATTACTGGTCACATAGTGACAAAGAAAAACTGATTGCAAAAGTAGGACACAAATCAACTTTTGGATAGGGAATTAATGAAATTTGGCCATGTGAATTCTTCTTTCCATGAAATTCAGTATGGAACAGCATCCTCTTAAAGACAATGTGGATTCCCTTTTTAAGTCAGGTAGTTAATTTCTTTGGGCATATGCCGCATATCATACGAGTTTTGGTATTCCATAAAACAAGGGATACCAACAACCTAACTGTTTCCTTCCTAAGGATACAAATCTATGCTTCATAAATAAAGTGCAGTGCATAACCTGTATCATAAGACCATTGCCAGAAAGGTACATCTAATAGGAGCACCTTGTCCATTTTTTTGAGTCATTTATGATTAACGTGCTGGAGATAGAGAACACACTGGTAGGAGTTCCTTACTTGGATGGTATCCATTTGCCAATAAGATTCAGGCTTTGGAATGACAAGCAGATGCAAAAAGCCAGTTTTAATGTTAAGTAGTTTGGTTGTAAGTGGTGAGCTAGTGCACCAGAATAATGCGCACAGTGGCAAAAAAAAGTAGGAGCATGCATGTGTACTTTTGTTTCTTTAGGTAGAAACCAAATACAGACCCCTAGGGAAAGCCTGTCAAGTTCCTCTCTTTGTGCAAGAGTTTTGAAGTAAAACTCAAGTACAAAACCTAAAGTTATGAGAATATAACTTGAGCTTGATTTCTGGCAGTTAAACAAATTCACACGTAATTGCGTATACTAGGTCTAGGTCATCCAATATACACACTACTAAATCTATTCTATCTTATAAAGGTTGAGCAACAATTGGTGGGGACACCTTTTTGAGACTGCCTCACACTGAACCCTAAAATACCCTCAACTTTCAATTGCCAACCTGCCTAATCATTCGGTAATCAAGAAATGTAGGTAAGGCAAATGTGTAAACTGCATACAAGACACGATCTTCTCCAACGTTGCACTGTGATTTTAGAAAATTCAACTGCCCCTCAACATAACTGCTTCCCCATGCCTACCCTGAGTTATGGGTCCGGTGAAAACAGAAGTGACTATGGAAACTATAGAAGGAGAAAACAGAAAGAAAGTGACTATTGAAGGAGAATTATAGGACCAAACTATCCATTTTGCAAGTTAACATGGTATTCATGTTTCATCAAGTTCTGTTATGCTTCCACAGTAAGACTTGGTCTCTGTTAAGTATATGTGCGTGTGTGTGTGATCCGAAAATTAATTATTTGTCTATTTCTCTCCCATCAGAATTATTGATTTGTGTACTTGCATTTTCGATATTTTTGTTTTCGTTTGTCGGCAACAACAAAAAAAAGTTCGCACACACATTGCGTTTGCCTCGTCCTCTAGTAAGCTTTTAAAGAAGCAGCACCAGAAGCATTCAAGCAAATGGACAAATATGGACAAAGAAGACGGAATCACAGATACAGATACAGATAAGGAAATGATGGATATAGCAGTACGAATTTCTCAACTTTCAAGTTTCCAACTTCAACAACTGCAACAGAAGAGGGTTATGATTACAAACGGAATCTCAAACAATGGGGAAACGAACACAGAGGGGCAAGGAAAATAAGAGAGAATTACATATGTAGCTAATCATTCATACATTCATTGGACCAAATGTAACCCCAATCCAACATGGATTCTGCAATATAATAGATGATCCTTCAAAAAAGACACTACAAGGCACAAGTGAGAATATTAGACCAATACCTCTGCGGAATGCAGGTTAAAGTCCTCAATTCGTGTAAGCAATTCATGAGCCAAATCAGCTGCACTGCTGCAGGTTCAGGAGGCAGCTCTGCAGAAACATTAGAGATTGTTTGCAAAAGGGATACATGATCTCCTGCCCAAGTTACAGAATCTGACTCATTGGTACCCACAACATCTTCATCAGCAAATCCCTGTTGAAAAGGGCCCCAAACGTCGCCATCTGGTTTATGCTTGTCAATGAGTTCCCAATGATGATAGAGGAACTCCCAATCCACTGCTTTAGAAAGGAATGCCAAAACCTCTGAGAAGTAGCCAGCCAAGCACCAGGAGGGGCTGTCCACTTCTATATTGGCCTTGAATGACTCAGCCATAAGGACTCAGATGTCCTTGTGATATTCTGTAGAGCACTAGCAAGTTTGGCCGCTTGAGCCGTTTCTTCTTTCCCAGGCTTACACAGATCTTTTTCACCCAAGGTGTCACCTCCCCATTACAAATCTCCCTCAATAGACCTACGACTCCTTCAGGGAAGATACACTCAGCTTGCCAATTAATCCTAGCAAAAAAGAACTTTTTCTAGAAAGGTTAACCTGAACCCAGTGACTGGCAGAGGATTTGTAGAAAGCAGGGGCCCGAATCACATTTTGTTTTACATTGAGAACAAAAGCTATAGTCTATAATACAAATATTGCTACGAGATTGTCTACCTATACATAATCGCATCTAATTTATAACCACGACCCAAAAATTGCTGATAACTTGAAATTTTAGGGGTTTTTTCGAACATATACAGAAATTTTATCAACTTTTTCTCACTCAAGTGACTTGCAGGGGACCAAGATATTTGAAGCTCCTAAGAATGGCTCTTGTGGTTCGCCAATCCTATAGAACTTTCCCAGATTAACCTGATTATATAGTATAGTTAGTTGGATAATTGGAGGTGTGCAGGGGCCCGAGCCCCCGCTTGCACCCCCTTCCGCCCCTGCGCGAACCTCTAACCAAATTCCAAAACAACCCAAAAATTGAAATAAACTATGGACATTGTGAGCCACATTTCTACAGCGCCGCAAAAGTCAAGAGTCTACTATGAAGCTTGTGAGCAGTGCTAGTCTCAGTGCTCGATCAAAGTTTCTTATGCTGTGTTTGGATTCCTTTTGGAAAAAAAATTCCAACTCAAAAAATACTCATTACTCCTTCTTCCAATTATTACTCTCCACTCATTACTCCTATCTCCAATCATTATTCTCATTTCTCTTTCTATTTCTCTCCACTCATTACCCCTACTTTCAATTATTACTCTCATAAAATATTTCTCAAAAACTCATCCAAACACAGCATTAGATTGCTCATGCTTAGGAAATTTTGATGCAAAGTGGCTACTCAGCTAGTCTTCGGTAGTTTCATGAACTCGATTCTAGAAAACTAAATTTAATTTCCCTAACATGAAATCTGAAGGGGAGTAGCTCATATTTTGCATTGACAACCTTTTGCCGGTTGGCTCCAACTTGCCAATTGTAGAGCAGTTCGACCCACAAAAATGGTAACTCAACTATACCTTCTTTGAACAAAATATTTCTCGTAACGACTCATGATGCAGCACATCTGGAAGAATCTACAATTGGCAAGGATATCTACAGCCCTTGCCAAATCTTGACTCGAACTTAAATTTCACGCTTATCCACTCAGTTACTCACAGTTAAATCAAAATGAATTTCTCATTTCGACCCAAACCAAGGTAGACTTTTCTTTAGGGTAAATTAACAAAGATTTCAAATTTATCACTCTGCTCTTCATGAACCTCCCCACTAAAGTTCATGCTTAAATCTGGGTTCAAATAAGCACCTGCTCGATCTAATAACAAAGACAGTCCTAAAAATCTCATTGACAAAAAGGCTAAAATTAACGTCAATCAGATACACATAGCAGAAATGAAAACCCAAACAGTGAAGAAAACAACACGTAGCATGCCGAGCAAAACGGTTCGTGCCGTGCCGAATGTGAACTAATGGTCTAATTGAGTCCAAGTTGTATTATCCTTGACGTTCGGCATACCGACGATTTCACAGCCAAAGCTCTGTCAATTACCATTCGCTCAATCGGTTCGGTCTTCGATCCACTTAAGGTCGGGAAGCGTGTTCGGCTTGAGACCCTTTGATGGTGGCGCAACACGCTTGGTATCGAACGAGCGTGGGCCGTTACTCCAGCTCACTGGCATGGGGACGATAAACTTGGTCGTGACGACGATTGTGACGTCATTTAAGCGGTTATCAGGATGAGAGCGGGGGCACGTGAAGGTGCTAGCTCATCCTGCAAACGGTTACAAAACCCTAAACGTGACGCAAGGGTGATATCAGCCGACACGTGTCAAGCGTTGGTGCAATCTTGGAGACCAAGCTATGGGTTCACTATAAATACATCGTTATGCCTTTCTGAGAGAGGTACGCACTATTCATTTTAAAAACCCTAGCTCTTGGTCTTCTCCCTTCTCTCTGCAAAGATACCGATTCTTGCACCGAAGGGCCATTCCGGAGAACCTCCGGTATGGTCTGTAGTCGTGCCTCGTTTTGCAGCATATGGAGAAGGACTAGAAGCAAGATTCGAACCCCAGATCCAAAGGAGCTAACCATCCTGGTCAGAGCCCCACACAACACACACCAAATAAATTCGACCATATGTCCCACTTAAATTGCATAGACCCATATACCATTAGCGAAGCTTACACTCAAATTTATGGCTAAACCAAAACCCAAACAGCTGAGATGATTGAATAACAAGGATTACGTCTTCACAGTTGAATGAAAAAATGCTACCAGCCAGATAACACAACAGGAAATCAAACCCAAAACAGCGGAGAAAACGAATACATGCCAATTGTTCGACCTTATCTCTCACTCAAATTGCAGAGATTCACTCGAAATATGTGCATTTAATGAAGCTTTTTACTCAAATCTATGCTTAAGCCCCTTTGGATGGAGGTTTTCATGAGAAAATAAAAGAAATGGAGGGGACACCCTTATGGAGCTATTTTTGTTTCTCACCAAAATTGGTGAGAAGAGAGATTGGAAGGTCTATCCAAATGAGATGATGTGAAAATATATAATCCTTTCTTTTTGTTTCTCACCGAAGAAGCCGAAGGGGCTGAAATTTTGCCCTTGCAGTGTTTTCTACCATTCATCTACTAATCTAATCAACTCGGCATAGGACTGAAAACCAAACCCAACCAACGAAGAAAAACGAACACACACCAAATATTCGACCACATCCACATGTCCCACTCAAATTACCCACAACCATATTCATCCACAAACTACCTTAGTCCCAGGCGCATATTGGTGAATCTCTTCCTCCGGAATAACAACGGGCCACTTCTCACCGGCATCGCGAAACAACTGCTAGGTTTCGAGCATCTGACCCTTCTCAAGGATCTTGGTCCTGATGCTCTGAGCGGGTGTGGAAGTGGCGTCGAAGACGTTCTCGACGCATGTTCAAAAAAAAAAAGAAGAAGAAGAAGACCTCCTCGACGCCGTTGACGAACGTGACGGTGATCTGCGGCGTATGGTCGTCGGTGTCCGACGCTTGACTTGGAGCTTACACAACGGGTTCGATTCCTTGGCCTTTCGTGCGTTGCACTGGGCTAGGAACTCCATGCACGCCGCCGTGCGTGGGTCTAGTGCGTTTTCGAACATTTGACAGGGACTTCACCATATTCTCTCTCCCTCTCGCGTTTGTGCTCGTGTTTGGGAAGTGAAGTGGAGGCGGGCAGGAGTTGGGGAGGGACAACAGCAACGTGCTGTTCCCGCCCAGGGTCCTGCTTCGGCCGTCGGAAACATTCGCTTCATAGAGTTCGGGGGTGTTCCAACTATAAAAAAAAAAAAAAAAAAATTTTGTGGAAAAAGAAGGTATTTTTAAACCCAAATATAACAAAAATGGAAAATAATTTTTTAATTTTTTTTACACCATTTAAAAGATTTTAATAAGATCTATCAAATATAATCCATATTGGTAGGAAAATTATTTGCGTCAATACATAATTTTTGACCTTAAAATTACATTCTTCTTCCAAAACCTTCCTTTTGTTTTAGTTGGAACACCACCTTCGTTGATTTGTGCCTTGTTGTCTTCCATTTTCAAAAACGAATTTTTTAAAACATTCTTCCTAAATTTCTCCTATTTCTAACATTTCTCTATCTATCTCTTTCTACTTATTATCCTTATAATATTTCAAAAAAAATTTAAAACACAAACCAAACAAAACATTGAACAAATATGCAAAATGTTAGTTTAATCGGATATTATTAAATGTCTGATCGAAACACATATAATTTGTTAATAATGGATTTTACTGGATTTGATCCCCATTCTTTTGAATCCATTCTTTTTAAGACAAAAAGGTTTCGATCAGGTAGTAATGATATCTGATTAAATTGATTTTTGGCATATTTGTTTAACTCGATGAACTCTATAAAGTAAACGTTTTCGATCATTAAAACAAGACCGGAACAAAGTCCCCTCGGCCAGGACAGCACGCTGTCCTCCGAGTCCGGTGAAAACCTTCCAGGCGTCCAATTAATTTTCAGGATACTTTCATGACATGTGTCATGAACCATAATATTTTCCTTTTGTTCAAAAAAATTTGAAATTTTGTATTTGATAATTTTGCAACAGTGAATGCACCGACACTTTAAAGGCTTTGTTTTTGGACCTATGGAAAAGAAAAGAAAATGACAGAAAAAAGGGAAGGAAAATTTACTACTATTTACAAAATTAAAAATTGTTAATTTCTTATCTCTTTCTCTTCCAACTAAACAATAGAAGAGAAAATTTTTTAGTTTTTCTTTTCTTTCCTTAAGTTCCAAACAGAGCCTAAATGGTTGTAATATTTTTAATTGGTTTGCTTAGTTTAAAAAAAAAAATCATTGGTTATTGAGAACTTGTAGATTTGATTTTAATTGTGGCAGGGAAAAAATAATTATAAAAAAGGGGTGTTTAATTGCTTTCTTTTGAATACACATGGATGAATGAGGGGAGAAGAGTACTATATATCCATCTTTTTTTTTTTGACAAACCAGGAACATTAGATAGATAAATTAAGAGGTGTTGCCATGGTTTTCTTGGTTGTTACCAACCAGTGGCTTCTCACTGATTTTTTTTTCCCGTTCCAGCTCATTGAACATTGAATGGACAAAACGCTAGTTTTGGTATATATATGCATGAGATATACTTATTCACAAAGAAACTGTGAATAAATTGTTTACAACATCATTTAATCTTGTGTGTGCATTCAGAATGTTTTTTGAACGGTCTCAAATTGAATTTTTTTTTGGGAAAAAGTACGGACTACTTTTGGACAAGCAAGATTACACTCCGTAAAAACTTATTTACGAGGATAACAGCCCCTTTGGATGGTGAGAAAGTGTGAGATAAGAAAGGAGAGCCAATTCTCACAAAATCTCACCATTTTTTGTGACATTTTTGGTGAGATTAGGACTCCGTTTGTTTCGATATAAAATATTTTACAATGTAAAATGTTTTTCATGTAAAATATTTTTTCGAAAAACAAACTTTAAACTTTTATTTTCTATTGTTTGGTTGGCACATAAAAAATATTTTCCAAAACAATGGATTTCTTAATAAACATATGCTTAACAGCTGTTGAAAGAAACCAATTGACAGGTGTTGCCATGGTTTTCTTGGTTGTGTGAAGGCGTGAAGCCATTGCTTGTTGCCAAGAGTGCTGCTTGTCCACCGAGGGCCAAGCGAATGAGATGATGATGGATTACGTGACAAGTGTTCATTACTTCGTCAATTTGGAAAACAACTTACAGGTTTTCTCCTCGCAAGTCATTTTACGCCAACTAATGTAAAATAATTTATGCGGTAAATAATTTTATCGAGCATTTGTGCAACCAAACAAGTGAAAATGTGGAAAATGTTTTTGCTGAAAATGTTTTACATCCAAACAAACAGAGCCTTTTTCTCCGTTGTCAATGTTTTTGATGAAAAATGAGAGAAGCTAATCAAAACATTTTATTTATATACCTTTTTCTCCGTTGTCACCAAAATAGTCAATTTAAATGAGTGATTTGCCTAGAAATCAGAACAGTTAATTTTCTTTTCTCTTTGAAACGAGGCCCGTTCCATTTTCTCCAAAAATCTTCGTTTTTCAAAAAGGAGGTAATTTCAAATTCAAATATAACGAAAATGAAAAAATATTTTTCAATTTTTTTTTGCATCGTTTAAAAGATCTCAATAAGATCTATCAAACAAGATTCATATTGATAAGAAAATTATTTGCGTAAACACATAATTTTGAAGCTTGAAATTACCTTCCTTTTCTAAAACTTTCTTTTTCAACAAAATGGAACGGCCAGGTTTGTATCCAAACAGCCTTATCACTCTAGGAGAGAGAGAGACAGAGACGTCTGGTGGATCAATTGATCTAGGATTAAATTTCATTCTGCTCCTTAGGTGCGTGGGTGGAAACCCAGCGATTTCCTTGTCCGAGGAGCTCTTGTAAATCTAACTCGTCTGTTGCATTTCGTTTCGTTTACTTTATGATCTACTAATTTGTTTGTCGCGCCATCACATCTGTCGTAGAACTTAGGGTTCCTTCCTTCTCTTTTTTCTGATTGTGTATATTTTCTCCGTTATTCCTTCCCCTAACGCATGGTTGGTTGCAGGCTTGCAGCCATAGTTGGAGATGATCCGCAAACTGGTTCGAATACTCGGTAGTTGATTGTCTGTTTGGTATAATTAGCTTAGACCATCCGCAACTGTAATAATCAAAAGTAAATGATCAAAATTTGACACATCAGATTTTGATTATTTATTTAAAGATTGTTAAAATTAGTAATGTCAAGTCACACGTTGTTTATGTTTTGCCCATGATCAAATGAGTTGACAAAAATTCAAATCTATCAGCCAGTTTTTTTCTGTCAATGGTTTACATTGAATGGCATTTTAGTAAAATAAGTGAAAGTGGAGATCATTTGTTAAAATCTATAAAGTGCTTAATATAGTTCAACGCACAACCACTTGCCAAAGTGGGGAGTGAGTTTCACTTACCAATAAAACATTTGCTTTATGGAGAGTGAGTTTCACTTTAATGATTGTACTTATTGTGAAAATGTTGAGACCATTAAATTTAGTTATTGGCAAAAAATTGCTACTTTTAGTTATCTAAAGGCCAAAATTTGGAATTGCTAAATTGTTGCTAAGTTTAGTTATTACAATGTGAGCACTTTTTTGATTATTATATTATGGATGCTTTTTTTTTTTTCAAAATTATACTGTGGATGCTTAGCAATGGATTCATTGATCTTTCTCTTTCTCATGATATTTTTTGAATTAAAATAATTATTCAAAATTCCTCTCTTGGAGCTGAATTCCAGTTCTGGCAGACACAATCAAGTTTTTTAGGTGATTTCTCGTCTGTTTGTATTAGCAATATTAGCAATAGGTTGAGCGTTCTCCATCATGACTTTTTTGGTTTCCTAAGTATAATTATTCGATATTACTCTCTTGCAGCTGATAAGCCTTATTTGCTCGTTCCAATAATTTTCCCCTTCGCGGTCCCTCTTGGCTTTGCGTAAGTGTTAATTTTGTTGTTTTCTCCAAACATGAACTTTATAATCTCCCCGGAGTTTTTCCCTCGTTGGAATTGGTTTCTGTTCCTGTTGGCCGGCGGCCGGTGTGGCTTGCCCATAAGAGCAGCTCCTTTCCTTTTCACCTGTATTTTGTTCATTGTTTTCGATTACATCTGTTCCTTATTGTATGATGGTTTGTGCTGGGATTTCGTTTGGAATCTCTCTGCCTTGTACCGGACGGAATTCTCATATCGGCACCTCGTGCTGATTTGCTTTTGCAGGGTGTCTATGTAATATTCGCCTTCGGGCTTGAATGAAATTGACATCTTTAAAAAAAAAAAACTTTATAATTTCCCGTCTTCGATAGTTGAATACTGTGGCATGTAACTTTCTTTTTTGAAAGAGTATCCCCAGTCTGAAATACACGAGGGGGAGGGTAGAAATTTTGCAAAAATAGAGGGATACATGGCCATAATTCCTGACAACATTATAAAAAAGAGCATAGGCTAGATGCCTATGTAGTTCATGATTTTTTTGACCACTTTGTTTCCCCAACATTGGTTCATAATCGTGTTGGCCCTAGGCTAGATTCCTTTTGGTTCATGTTTTCTTGATCACCTTGGTAGGAAAAAAGAAGAGAGGAGCAATTTAACTAACCTAATTGAGTTTATTGGTTATTTTCTCTTTCCCTGTTTTCGTTTATTAAACAAGTTATTTGCCTTCTGATTGAGGTAGAATGCTCTACACTTTTATTCATGTTTTGTACACAGGATTGAGGGAAAAGGTTATGAGTTGAAGGCATCAATTCTGAGGAAATTGTTAAAAGATGCCGAAGCAGAGCTTGAGCAGCTCAAAAGGGAAAAGGTCGGAGACCCTGCTCTGTGCAGCTTATTTTATTTCCCTTTTTTTTGTTTTGATGATGTGTGCTATGATCATGGTAACCCATCTTATGAAGTTGATCGTAATCATTGATCTTATGCACTTTTTTCCAATAATTTTTGCTTTGAATATGATAGTTTTTCATTCCTTACCCAGTTCCCCCCTTTATGTGATAGATCTCGGTTATTACTGTCAGTGACCTATATCATAGTTGACTGTACCAACGTCTGAGGTTTCCTCTTTACTTTCTCATGTACATGCTAACCGCGTTACTCGAGTGATTTTACCTTTGACCTTTTTCATTACTTCATAAGTTGAAAGCCTCCATCATATCTGTTTTGACTTTTTTCATTATTTACTTTGAAAGCCTCCATGATATCTGTTTCTTTTCCTTTTGATGGCATTACTTTCTTTCTATTTGTTATTCTCGGCAACCTCCGTCCTTGCATGATCAACTTCCTTGCAGTGCCTCATTGGCAGGATTTGAAGTTCAAGTTCGTGCTATTTAAAAACCGATTGTGCTGATGACAATAATTTCATTGAACTTCACTAGTTGGCTTGGACCAATTTTTTTTGTTGTGCTTAAATGTGTCAGTGAGGTCTCTTGAGAGTTTCTCAACAACTGAGACTTATCAAGCAAAAACGAATTTCTAAGGAACAGAGTTTCCATGGGCTTTGCAATGTATTGGTCAGAGGGAGGGGGATGGCAAGGAGGGCCCTCTTCTCCCGAATAGAAATTGTAATAGTATGAATCCTGATAGCATGAAGAATCTCTTTGAAGACCCATAGAGTTTAAATGGTGTTTACTGTTTGTTGATAGTAAGCCCCCTTTGCTTAGCTCAGAGTATATCATGGTCTATTGATGCTTAGAAAATTTTTTCGAGCTATGTTACTTGGACTTGGGTACGAATGTTGTGTGCAGGTAGGTTTCTGAGTATTGGATCCATCTAGTTCTCATGTCATGAAAACAATATCATTGTTAATAGTCAAAAATTGTTTCGAGCTATCTTACATAGACTCGTTTACGTGTTTTTGGCGTGGGTAGGTTTCTTTTGGACAGAGTGCCCATACTTAAGTATGGGATTAATGTAGTTCTCATTTCATTGATATGGAGACACACCTGAATATTGAAATGCTTGATATGAATTCCTATTAATTACTTATTAGTTTTATGCTGTTTACTAGTTGTCTTAAGACCTCTTCCTCCATATTATAGGAGCTCTATGCATAGCTCTTGAGAAATTTGGGTCCAACTAAATTTGTTCAACACGAATCCCATACTCTTGTCCGAGTGTTGGGTGTCCCGCATAGGTACTTTTTACATTTTTGAAAGATCTATGTAAGAGATGTTTTGAGAATGGGATCAACTTACTTAGAAACACTTGAAGAAAGTAAGCACAAAGTTTCAAGCCCTCTCAATACAAAAACCATCCGTTAATAGTTTAGGATTTTTGTGAGCATTGTAGTGTCACTAGTGTGTCGCAGCATATAACAGGAAATGTCGATATTTTTGGGGAGCCATCTTTTGGTGTTTCATTACTTGCAATTGTGTTTATTTGCAAATAGGAGTACATGGATCAATCAATGCGGAGGTTATGTTGATTCTTTGCCTTTGTTTAACTTCCTTGGTTTCAGGCAAAGGAACCGACTCCTGACGACACATCTGGTACTTGTAGCTGATGACTTGGTGTGTTATAGGGTGTCTTTTTTCAATATTACTGTGCCATGAGGTAGTACTTGAACTTTGTATTTGCATATCCTTGGAGCCTTAAACTTATAGTAGTTCTATTGACATCGTTTGCCCCTTGTGTAATTTACATGTTACTTGCAACTAATCTGAAAGGCTAGGATAATCAAGGATGTTTTCACCTGTGTAATTGTGTTGCTGAAATTGCATAGTCGACAACTTGTATTTATGGTAATATTGGACTAGTTCTGCTATCCTAGAAAAGTAATGAGTAAGTCGGTCGTTCTGTGCCTCTGAATTCTACTCCTCCGGGAGATCAAATTTTAAACATTAGGTCATTCTTCGGTGAATCAGTTTCATCAAGGGTCCAATTGCCTGCATTAGCTTTTGACTTTTTTTGTGAAAGGTTCAAAGGTGGTATGTGCAAAATAATTTCAAACTACGACGGAGATATACTATCCCATTACTCCTTCATCCTCCAGCGCATATATGTAGGCATGGGTTTATCCCAGAAAGGAAACCCACTTTTTTCTACATCCCCCACTTCGCATTTCAATGGTGTCAAAACTCAATCGTGCAGTGACAGTTGGACATCAGATTGGTTGCCATGGATCAGTTGAGGTTTCCTAAATCTCTGAGTTGGACATCAGATTGGTTCCCATGGATCAGCTGAGGTTTCCTTCATCTCTGATTCTATGTTTGATAGCTGGACTAGAGCTTGGGATATTATTACCAAAGTGAGCTTGTCTCCAAAAATCATGTTTGGTGTGATTTTGTTGCGTAGGATTAGGAATCCCATGGGATACTTAATCCCCCAATTGATGGGATTAGCCAACCCAAGGGGGAGGTGTTGTTAGTAATCCTATCCCATGGGATTAAGGTTGGGAAGATAATTTTGTTCACAATTCTTGTTAAAGTATCTAGCTCCAAACCAATTGGCAAAGAGTTGAGAGGCTGCCCAGGCTCATATACTAGTTTTTGGAGGAGATAATTAATCGATGTGCGACAAATCCCAACACTCCCCCGAACGTGCGACCCCCGACTAACACTTGGAGGGGTAAACAAAGGATCCGGAACACACGGATTACAATGAAACAAAGTGCAACTTCTGCACAAACAAAGGGGAAAAGCCTCCGAAAGCCTAGCTCTGATACCATGTTAAAGCATCCAACTCCAAACCAATTGGCAAAGAGTGGAGAGGTTGTCCAGGCTCATATACTAGTTTTTGGAGGAGATAATTAACCGATGTGGAACAAATTCCAACAATCCTATCCTATCATATCCAAAACAAACATGTTATTTACAATCCTACAATCTAATCCAGTCCAAAACAAACATGAATAAAAGATTGGGGAAAAAATCGAAATGGTCCATCTAGTTTAGTGTTTGTGTCAATTTGGTCCCTGCAGTTTGAATTGGCTCAATTTACACTATGTACTTTCTATTTTGTTCCAACTTGGTCCAATTACTAACTGTCGTTAGTCTCCGTTAACCCTAAACACAAATGAGTCCATTTTTTAGTGAATTACCGAATCCTTTCTTTTCTAACTTCGCAGACCTAAAGCCTTTTTCCTAAAAGGCAAAACGGAATCACTTTTTTCTAAAAATCGGGTTCTCTGGCCTGTGTTCTTTTTTCTAAAATACTTGGATTATTCTTCCGATGTTCAAGAGGTGACCAACCACACCTAAACTCTATACTCGGTGGAGACTCTTAAGTTTTTCTCTAAATCCTTTTTTTGGCCCGAACTATGGCCGGACCTGATTCTCCTTTACTCGGAGATATGTAGGCAGCTTGATGAAAGCTCGGTCCCTTTTTAAAATAAAACTCACTTCATTTTCTAAAATTTAAACATTTTTCAAAAATATCCGAACCCCTTTTATAGATCACAAAACTCGTCATTTTTTCTTTCTCTTCAAGAACCACGTCGCAATCTATAGGAATTGGTTCACTTATTTAGACCCTAATCCCTCTCACTCCTTCTCTCTGAAGGCGAACAAAATACTTTTCGGTTGAAAGTGAAATCCCGGGCATGACAATAGAGAATGGAAGTCGTGAAAAAAAATGGAGAAGGGAACAATGAGGCTTTGTGTTTTGGTTCAAAGGTATATTAGGGTAAGAAGAGAATGACAGATTACGGTTTTAATCCTAGAAAAAGGGGCCCATTCGTGTATGGGGTTAACGGAGTCTAACGGCCGTTAGTAATTGGAACAAAATGAAAACTACGGAATTTAAATCGAGCCAATTCAAACTGTAGGGACCAAGTTGACATAAATACTAAACTACAAGGAACATTTCGGTTTTTTTCCCTAAAAGATTCATCTCCTCATTAATAATCCACCTCATTACCAATTCCAATTCTAATCCCACTTCATTACGAATCACTCCAAAACGAAATCTGTTATCAAACACGCCGAAGTCAAGGATTGATTGAAAACAAAGTTTAATTAAAACTTAAATCATTTGAAACCGTCATATTCCTCTTGTTTTTCATTCTTTTTGAGCAGGTCAAAATTGTGTTTTTTTTTCTTTTTTTATAGTAAAACGAGGTGTTGGTGGCAGCATGTGCACACATCGAACATTCTCATATCCAAACTCAGCCGTTTTACATCATTACGTGTAGAACTGTAGGGTTATGTTCTCTTAAGTTGCTAAATGAGAATTAAACCTCAGACCACCGTGCCATACCTTGGGCTTGTGTTGTTTGACTAGCTGGCATAGTAGTGCCCTGGGGATGCTGCGCTCTTGCACGGTGTAGTGTAGTCGATCTAGCATTTTATTTTGGCATGGACGGTTTAGATTTAATTCGAACTCCTATAAATCTTAACTTTTCATTGTTTGGTTTAAAATTCGAGCCATTCATTATCAAGATGGACGATCGAATCGCCCACACTATACTGTATGGTGTAGGGGTGCACTATGGATTAAGTTTTGGCGTATATGCTGCGTGTTGTACGTTTGGCCCACACATATTTATCCCTGGGAATTTTTTACTCGACTGGATGGGTACCTTTTTTTTTTTTTGTAAGCGATTTCAGGGAGGATATGCTTTCTTGTAAACTTAATTTTTTTCCTTCGTTTCATGTGTTTTGTTTGTCTTTCTCTGAATTTTTTTGTTACATTCACGTGAAATTTTTTGGTTTTGGATTAATTGTCCGTCTCGATGAGAGGAGTATAAAAAGTACAAAATTATGACAAAAAATAAAAAAAAAGTTTACCAAAGATGAAAAAGTATCAAATGTCTTTTTTTGGTCTAAAGTGCCGTCTTATTTGAATTTTTTAAACATCGGATAATAGTTTTATACTTTTTCGATTCATCTCGTTGAGACAGACAAATAGTCCAAAAAATTGCGACGAAAAGCTAAAAAAAAAGTGACGAAAAATAAAAAATATTGAAATAAGTCTTAAGACTTATAAGTTACGAGAACGCAGTTGGTCTCTTTAAGTCTTTGGAGCTACATAACCATGCAGTACCACAGGTATACTGCAGCCATCCGGCCGTCCATCTTGACAATGGACGGTTCGGATTTTAATCCAAACAATTGAATGTTAAGATTTATAGAAACTCGAATTAAATCCAAACGGTCCATGCCGAGATGACTAGTTAGATCGACTATGCAGTTGGTCCAACACGTTCATAAGATTTTGGAATTATTAGTCTCGGACCATTCTGGTTAGGGCCTTAATTAATTTGTTTAAGGTCCGCTCAAACTTAGGAACGTATAATTAATTCCAATTCATTGGACTTCACTCTTTTTGGTGGTGCCCACACCCCAGGTGAGATATTGCTACCCCAAATTTTTGGGTGCACTTAGATTTTGTAGTGAATTATCGTGACAGATATTACATTAGTTTTACAAACCTTATATTGTGTTTCATTTTATGATAATAAGAATTGTTCATTTTCTAAGCTATGCTATATATAATCATACGATAATACACAACGCGTGATTAAAATCTTTTGTAAGCTAGTTAGTGGTCCGTTTATTATCACTTCTCAGTTAGAATTTTTAAAAAGTTTTAAAAATATAAATTGAATTTTAGATATGTTTTATGTAGGTTTTTAAAAGCTAGTAAAATTAAAGTTTATATATTTCGATTAGACAAATTTTAGAATAGTTTTTCTTGAAAGCAATATTTAAGTAAGTTTTTTTCCCCTGTAAAATGTACTTGTAACGTATCAAATAAGCAAAAAAGCCCCTGTATCAACTCACCTAAACTCCTTCTGAGATTAGTTGATGTGGGTATAAATTAACCTAAATAAATACTCTAAGTTAAATGATCGCCAACCCTTATATCATTACTAGTGTTTGCGCTTCGTGCTCCGCACGAAAGTGCGTGCACAGTATTATCGTTTGCATTTGATAACAATGAAGTTTTGTTTCGACTAGTTGTTTTAAATGCATAACAAATGATCCATTGGATAGACGTTACACATTTATGGTAAAGGAAATGTAGGAGCTGCAGCGGAGAGAAAGGAGAGGAATGTAGCAAGCTCCCACACCTTCCTCCTAAATGCTACATCCATTTGCAATCTCAAAAACTATTGCAAAGAACTTTACAACAACAGAACTCCCCAATCATTGAAGGTATGGACGGAGGAGGATTGGAGACAAACCTAACCTTTGACAACAAACACAAAGTGGCTGCTATCAAAATATTACTAAAATAGTGGCCCCCTATATCTATTTTGCTGCGAAACCATGCCCCAAATCAAAGCTGAATGGCATTTTTTAGAGATCCAATTCAATTTATGTACACATTACCATGCTTCATTATTTATGTGCACATTATCATGCTTTCTTCTTTGATAGTCCAGAGTATTGGTATGCACAATTCATAAGCTAATTTAATTGTGATTCATAAATCCATTATCACCACGTCGTTGTTGAGCAACGAGTCTAGCTACAACTGCAACCACCACACCTTTAACTTCCTTGACGGGGACGGTTGTGGTAAACCGTCCTCATGTTTCCTGCCCCACCTCCTTCATGCTATCGAAATGTCAGGCATACCATATGCAATACCAGATAGTGTGGTAAATTGTGTTTTGAGAAGGTTGTTGGAAAAAATGGTTGGTGAAACACTATCGCCTCCCAAAGGAGAGATAATCTTCCATCCAGTACCTATCTGTCCTCCCTCTCTTCCCTTCAGTACCTATCCTCCAGGTAACAATTTTGGACTGTTACGGGCACAATGGAAATCAGAACCAGCTCATCATCGTATACCCATTTTTTGCAAATCAACCACGGATCGAAAAAAAAAACCTGGTCGGACATCGACGGCTATGTAACACGTTTGCAAAAGAAGAAATACATAGCTACTACCATTTCGAAACAGACAAATTCATGGATATTAACAACAAAACAGAACCTGTAGATCCACACAAAAGAAAAAAAAGTAGAGTTTTACAGCGTATAAATTAAAGCTCTGCCCAGATGAGGATCAACAAAAATTGATCGATGTAGGCGTAACAACATATTATAGGCTGCTTAACCTAGACTACCCGAGAAGCATGCGTGATCTGCCAACAAAAAATGCAAGTTCGTAATATAGGAGAAATCTTCAATACACACCCCTTTAAGGTGCATATCTATTGCACTTATTGTGAGATCCATATTGTGCCACCTCGTAAAAAATTACCTGCTGAACCAGTTATTTATAACATTTTAGGTCTATCATAACTTTTATACCAAAAATTCGTAACTTTTGATTCATAACATTTTTCTTACAAATCATAACATTTTAGTGCATATCATAACTTTTACGAATGAATCGTAACTTTTTAGCAATAGATTCATAACATTTTTAGAATCATAATATTTTGGTGTGTTTCATAACTTTATAAAAAAAAATCGTTGTAACACTTTCAGTTCGTAACATTTTCACTACAGAATCGTAACATTTTAGTTCATTTCATAACTTTTCTATAATCAATTGTGCAATCGATTACTTAATCAATTTTTTTTTTAATGGTAGCTAATCAAATATGTAATCTATTTTGTGAATGTTCAATTCCATAATCGATTAAACTTTATAATTGATTAGACATTATAATCAAATATATAGTAATTTATTTTGCAATTGATTACATATTCAATTAGACATTATAATCGAATATATAATCAATTTTATTATGTTCAATTATGTAATCGATTAGACAATATAATCGATTTTGTAATTGAATTGAGTACGATTGGGAAACAATGTGAAGTCGATTACTCAATTGATTTGCTAATTGATGGGTCTCAGTAAGTCCTCTAATCAATTGCGAAATAAGTTAAAAACAATATTGCAATAGATTTCAAAATCAATTGTTCTGAATAACACAAATAATTGATTACATGATATATTACATTTCTCTGCGGTTTCAATTGCGTAATTGATTGGTATTGATAACACTTGTGATCGATTACATTATCAAATATGAGTATTAGTTATTTGTAATTCAGATGTGAGCACTAATTTACAAAACTCTAGTAGTATGAGTATTGACCAAAAAATAAATAGCATGTCCTAAATATTATTGTCTTTTACACAAAACTCTAAAATGTATTGGTAAATTTATCTCGTCATCATCACTCTCTTAATCACCCATTAACTTTGTTAGTGTTCCTACGTGATTAATACGGATGATGGACTTCGCTATTCCTTTTAATTGGACTATTTGTGTGAATTATTTTTTTTGATTTGCATGTGAAAGTTCACTATGAAATTAAAGGTATTGTGAAAAATGTTAAACATCATATTTCAAAGAATTCCATAAAAAAAAAATTTGGCTACATATATGAAACGCTTTAAAAGGGTGTTAATGGCAAGGGGAGTGCCATTAACAAAATGGCAAGGGGAGTGCCATTAACAAAATGGGGAGTGCCAAAATTTGGAATTGATTTTGGCACTCCCCTTGGGAGTGTCATTAACAAAATGGAGAGTGCCAAATTCATTGGCCTTTAAAAATCGTGTAAAAAAAAAAACGCCTTGACTTTATTACATTATGATAATGATAGTATCTTTTTTCTTTAATAATTATCAAGAACAACATATTTTAGGGAAGTAAATTATTTTCACTTGAAATAATTTTAGCTTCAAAGTTTTTAAAAGATAAAATTATTATTTTTAACATAAATTAATTATCAAAAATAAAATTGGGACTAATTTTCGAAGGAAAAGAAAGATATACGTTGGGAAGAGAGTGAGAGGCTTGAGGGGATTTTCTTTCCATTTTGGTTAATTCATAGGGTTTACCTATTGCACTGGTAACATGTTATTTGTTAGTAACCTATCGTAACATTTGAAAGGGTCTAGATCATTTTTCAAACATCCAATAGTAACCAATGAGGGTGCATATGATACACACTCAAATAAAGGGTGTGTATTGTAGCACTTCTCTCGTATATAATACTCTCTTCTTTCAAGGAGAATAGAAACTTTCCTAAGTCAAGCATCCAACCACCTATTCATCCCTTGGCGAAATGTTGGCATTCATAACCAGCATGCATACAGATTTAACCAAAAAGACCAGCTACAGAACAGTTCATAGTAATCTGATCAACAAAAAGCATTACAACCTAGAACACACGATTCTTCAACTACATAAATTAAAGTACCACTGCTAATCTAATGTCCATTAGTCCAATAGGAGTGAACACTCCAGAACACACATGAAAACAAGAACAATTAAACAAAGGCAACCAATCAAAATCAGTTGTACATTTGATTAATCCATGCATTCGCAGAGAAATGCTATTGAAAGTGAACAGATACCAAAAGCATAAAATAGTTCACATAAAGTTCAAGAAGTCCTTTCGCATGCTCGTGTACACAATATTAATGCAGAACTATTATGGGAAGATTTTTTTGAACTTTAACGAGTGAGCTTGAAACTTAGGCTCTGTTTGTTTTAATGTAAAACATTTTACGAAGTAAAATATTTTTATGTAAAATGTTTTGGGAGAAAACAATTTTTCTCAAATTCATTTTCCGGTGTTTGTTTAATTAAAGTACCGAACACCAACAAAAAATATCCTTACAGAATAATATTATAATAGGCATAAAAACAGGGACGGAGATAGAACGGAGCCTTAACGCTGAATTTACAATCTGTTTTTGAGTAAATAGTAGTAAGAGAGTCTTTGAGTTTGTACGGCTATCAAAACAGGGACGGAGATAGAACAATCAAATGGACAACCCAATGATGCAAAACCCTGAATTTAACGCTGAATTTACATGTTACTTGCAATTACTCTGAAAGACTAGGATAACCAAGGATTTTTTCACCTGTGTAATTGTGTTGCTGAAATAGCAAAGTCGACAACTTGTTTATGGTAATATTGGACAAGTTCTGCTATCCTAGAGAAGTAATGACTAATGAGTAAGTCAGTCGCATGTAATTTGTTCTCTGCCTCTGAATTCAACTCCTCCGCGAGATCAAATTTTAACATTAGGTCATTCTTCGGTCAATCAGTTTCTTCAAGGGGGCAATTGCTTTTGACTTTTTCTGTGAAAGGTTCTATGCTGGTATGTGCCAAGTAATTTCAAACTACGACGGCGATATACTGTCCCATTACTCCTTCATCCTTAGCTTCTGAGAGCATGTAGGCATGGGTTAATCCCCAAAAATGAAACCCATTTTTTTCTACATCCCCCACTTCGCATTTCAAGGTGTCAAAACTCAATTGGGCAGTGACAGTTAAACATCAGATAGGTTGCCATCGATCAGTTGAGGTTTCCTTCATCTCTCTAGGATTGATCGAAAACAAAATGCAATTATGTTCAGGGCAAGGTCAGAAGGAGGGGGCTGCCAGGAGAGGGAAAAGGGTAAATATATAGGAACCAAGATTATGCGAAGAAATTTTTTATGTCCTAAGGAGTGGGAACGAGTTGTAGTGGTAATATATTATTACCCACTGAAAACACTTCACCTCCTCATAGTTCCACACAGAATGCATACTCCCTTTTGTGATTAGACTAAAGTGCAATTATCAATTATCACTCTGTTGAAATTTCCCCGATATTTATTGCCTTCCTTTTTATCCATTTGTGTACTGCTTCCACCCATTCTCTCTTCACAAATGGTACAAACCACATGTTCTTCTCTGGAACCAGTGTTCTATTGTGTTGCACATACAGTTGATATTTTTTAGTCTTGGTCTCTAGTGCTTTCTTTTTTGAAAGTGTCTCTAGTGCTCACTATCGTGGGTTTTGTTGTCCATTTGATTGTTCTTATATCCGTATCTGTTGTGATAGCTGTACAAACTTACAGACTCTCTTACTATTTACTCAAAATAGATGACACATCAAGCATAAAGTTTCAACAAGCTCACTCGGTAAAGTTAAAAAATATATATCTTCCGGTAATAGTTCTGCATTGATATGGATATTGTGTACACGAGCATACAAATGGACTTCTTGAACTTTATGTGAACCATTTTGTGATTTTGGTGTCTGTTCACTTTCAATAGCATTTCTTTGCGAATGCATGGATTAATCAAATGTAGAACTAATTGTGATTGTTTGCCTTTGTTTAATTGTCCTTGTTTTCAGGTGGGTTTTGGAGTAATGGATATTAGAGCAGTAGTACTTTAATTTATGTAGCTGAAGAATCGTGTGTTCTTGGTTGTAATGCTTTTTGTTGATTTGATTACCATGAACTGTTCTGTAACCAGTCTTTTTTGTTAAATCTGTATGCATGCTAGTTATGAATGCAGACATTTCTTCAAGGGATGAATAGGTGGTTGGATGCTTGACTTAGAAAAAATCTATGGCTTTGTTTGGTTGAGAGTTTAGTTTAGTTTAGTTTAGTTTAGTTTTGGAAGTGGGTTGAGAGAGAAATATGGTAATGATTGGAGAGAGATAGATAGAGATGAGAAAGTAATAATTGAAAAAATAGAGTAATAATTAAAAAAAGAAGTAGGATAATGATTAAAAAACAAAATAAAAACAAAGCAAAACACTCGAAGGAACATAGTCTACACTCCTTTAAAGGAGAGTATTATTTAAAGAACCTTTGTTTTTCAAGCAGTCTACTCTGTTTTCATTTTTACTACGGAAGAAGGATCATCTCTGGACAAGACGAAATTTCCCTCAGGATCTTCCACCCTATATGTAGCCACGCTTTGATTCATCACGATTCAATCGGCACGAGCCTGTTGAGGATGTAGACAACTTTCAGCACCAGAGTTCAGCAACAAAGGTCTGTGACCAGCGCGGAGAGTTCCGCGACAGGAAAGCACGCAGTCAGGCTCGCGGCAGGTAGCGCGCGATAGACAGGCTCGCGGCCGAGATGGGCCGTGGGCCGCGGCCCAAGTGGGTTGGACGGGTCCAGCTATCACTTAGAGTTTGCCTATAAATATTATTAGTTGCTGTATTCATTATTTCTTGAGCGAGATTGCACAAAGAGAGAGAAAATTTTTAGAGAGAATTTCTAGTGAGAAAGAGAGTGCAAGAGAAAACTTTTCTCAGAGAGGAGGGAGAAGACTTGTAATCTTTTATTTTCTTTCGTTCATAGTGGACTGGTGTGGCCCTCGGGGATGTAGGCAAGTTGCCGAACCTCGTATATCTGTGTGTTCTGTTTTCTGTTCCTCTTTCTTTGGTTTGTTTTCTGTGACGATAGTATCCCAAGGTCCTGTGTGTTTTGTTCGTTGTGAATCTGAGCGCGAGACTTCGATTTTCCACCAGAGCCTTCTTCTGTCCTGTCTCCTAGTTCAACACCATAGTACTCCAAATGATACAAAATGCTGCTTCCCATCACTGACCTGCATAATTTATAGAAAACTGAAAGGTACAGCAGATTTAGATAACTCATTACGAAATTTCCAGAATTCCACAACCACAAATTGAAACGACGTCTCAATGTAAATGATCCATATGCAACCAAGAAGGCATAACGATTAAAGAACATCAGAGTTTCTTATTCTAACCTCACACAGCACCAATCCATCAATAGATCATCTTGAAGGTCTTCATAACATGGGTTTTTCCCTAAGAAGGAAACCCAATTTTTTTTCTACATCCTCCACTTCGCATTTCAATGGTGTCAAAACTCAATCATGCAGTGACAGTTGGACATCAGATTGGTTGTGACGCAGGAGCTAATCTGAAAAAAATGAATTTTTGAAGTGTCTATTTAGTTTATAGTCAATGTCCTGTAGTTTTTGGTCTAAATCTTTATTATGTGTCGTCTTAACTATCTAGTAAGTTGTGTCTTTGGTTAATAGTTGTCTAGGTATTTGAAAGGTCTATGCTGGAAATTGTCAAGTATTTATTATTAGTCTTGAAGAGTCTCTTTGTAATGCTTATAAATAGTTGATCTAATGAAATAAAAGTTCAGAGAGTGTGTTTGAATTAAAATAACTTTTGGCTTGTGAGGAGATAATTCTTCTTGCAACTCTTATCCTTCGGTGGATTCCGATAGGTGGCGAGTTCCCCGTTTTTGTATCTCTTAGTTGGATTCCTTTAAGTGGTGAGCGGTTTCCTAGCCCTATATCCCTAGTTAATCCTCGGGTGGTGATATCTCATCCCGTTGGTTCCTAACTTGGGTGGTGAGTGTTACCCCTTTATCCATTTTTTACCTTAATTTCGTCCTTGATCGAAAACAAAGTTTAATTAAACTGAAATCATTTGTCACCGTCATATTCCTCTTGTTTTCTCTTTTTGAACAGGTCAAAATTGTGTGTTTTTTTTTTCCAAGTAAAACATTGAACTAATCCTCATATCCAAATTCAAAGCTGTTTCACATTCTTACGCGGTGGCGGAGCTAGGATTTGGAACCCGGGGGGACCGGCTTAATAAACATATATTTTTTATTGGAACGTATACTTATTATATCATAAGATTTTTGCTTTCCAATTCATTATATTTGTATATTGAAATAATTCATTAGGTTACTTCAACTGTCACATGCTTATTTTTTTATTTACATATGAAAAAAATTGAGAAGTGAGAATATAAAATAACCGGGCTTTTTACTAAATCGAACCAAAATTATTAAGATTATAAATAGCTATATACGAATAATTATTAATAGTATTCAAAATTAGATATATACAAAATAAAAATCTTAAAATCCGGATGCTCGGGTAGTTGGGGCCGGAGGGTCTGGCCCCAACATAGCTCTGCCCCTGTTTAAGTGTACGGTTATCTTGTTTGACTAGCTTGCATAGTAGTACCTTGGGGGATGCTGCTACCCTACACGGTGTATTGTAGTTGATCTAGCTGTTCATCTCGACATGATGAACGATTTGGTTTTAATTCGAACTCCTACAAATATGAACTTTTCATTGTTTGGATTAAAAATCGAGCCGTCTATTGTCAAGACGAACGGCCAGATCGGCCGCAATATACCGTGCGACGCTGGGGTGCACTATGGATTAAGTTTTGGCTTATGTGCTGCGTCACTGCGTGTTGTAGGTTTGGCCCGCACATATTTATCCCTGGGAATTTTTTATTCGACTGGATAAGTACCTTATTTTGTAAGCGATTTGAGAGGATGCGTTCTCGTAAACTTAATTTATTTTCTTCGTTTCATGTGTTTTATTTGTCTTTTTTGAATTTTTTTATTAGATTCGCGTGATATTTTTTGGTTTTGGATTAATTGTCCGTCTGGACAAAAGAAGTATAAAAAGTATAAAATTATGACCGAAAGTAAAAAAAAAGTTTACTAAAGACGAAAAAAGTACCAAACTATCCTCTTTTTTTTTTGGTCTAAAGTGCCATCTTATTCTAATTTTTTATACATCGGATAATAGTTTATACTTTTTCGATTTATCTTGTTGAGACAGACAAATAGTCCTCAAAATTACGACAAAAAACTAAACAAAAAGTGACAAAAAATAAAAGCTATTAAAATAAAATTTAGACTTATAAGTTACGAGAACTAAGAGTATCCACAATGCTATAATCAAAAGTAAAAGATTTTTAAAGTTAATAATGTTGGTGTAAAATGTGGCTTACAATGCTATAATCAAACTTAACAACCTCTTTAGAAATAATCAAATTTTAGGTTTTGAATAACCAAAATTAACAACCTTTTGACAATAACCAAATTTAATAAACCCTACATATTCTCAATCAATACACCAATTACTATACAAAATTGCTCTCTCTTCTCTTATCATCTCTCTCTTTCTTTTCGAATAATATTTTGGGAAAAAAAATATTTTACTAAAAAATTAATTTTTTTTAGAAAATAGTTTTTTCCAAAAAAAATTTCAATTTTTTTTTCTATTTCTAGTAAATAGTTTTATTAGTTTCAAAACTATTTTAGAAAAATTATTTTCTATTGTTCACAGTTTTTAATTAGTTTTTTGTAGTTTGAAAATATGATGTAACAAGTTTTGGTTATCCAATTTTGATTATACCATTGTAGACATCTATATTGTTAACCTTAGCAATCTCTTAAATGAATAATAAAAAACTGATGTGGCATCTTTTGGTTATCAATTTTTGATTATAGTATTGTGGATACTCTAAGTGGGTCTCTTAAGAGCTACATATTCATGTGGTACCATACGGACTAGGGTATGGTCCAACACGTTCACAAGATTTTGGAATTATTAGTCTCGGACCACTCTGGTTAGGGCCTTAATTAATTTTTTTAAGGTCCGCTCAAAATAAGGAACATATAAGTAATTCCAATTCACTGACAATCGGACTTCACTCTTCTTGACGGTGCCCACGACCCAGGTGAGATATTGGTACTCCAAATTTTTGGGTGCACTTCGATTTTTAGTGAATTATCGTGACAATTTACGTTAGACTATTAGAGAATAGATAAACTAACAAAGCTTGTGTGTACCCTAATTAAATCATAGAGTATTGGAGTACTTAGTTTTACAAGCCTTATAAACTAGTAATACACAACGCGTGATCTAAATCCTCTGTGAGCTAGTTATTGGTCCGTTTATTATCACTTCTCAGTTAGAATTTTTAGAAGGTTTTAAAAATATAAATTGAATTTTAGATATGTTTTATGTAGGTTTTTAAAAGCTACTACAATTAAAGTTTATATATTTCGATTTGATAAAATTATAGAATACTTTTTTTTAAAGCAATATTTAAGTAAGTTTTTTCCCTTGTAAAACGTACTTGTAACGTTTCAAATAAGCAAAAAAAAAACCCACGTAGGTTGACTTTTTCAGGTCTTTTGCGGATATCACGTTGATCTCTAACCTTTGGGAAGTTGGGGGGCTGCTGTACTAATTTTGGGGCTCACCCCGGTCTCGCTCCGATAATCGGAATCGTTCACTTTGTAGAGCTCGTCAAGTAGAACAACTATACAAAAAATTAGCTTAATTGGATATCATTAAGTATCTGATCGGAACCCATATAACTCTCGGTCCATGGGTTACAGTGGATTTGATTCAATGTTTCGGATCCATTCTTTTAAAGATAAAAAGGTTCCGATCAGGCACTTCATGATATCCAATTAAACTGATTTTTTTGCAGAATTATTCTACTCAACAAGCTCTACAAAGGAAACGATGCTGATTATCGGAGCGAGATTGGGGTGGGCCCCAAAATCGGGTACAGCAGTACACTGCTGTCCCCAAGGACAGCAGCCCCCCAGCTTCCTAAACTTTGATACTTCATGTTTAACCTTAATTCAGGGACACGAGATTAGGAGAGAGAGAGAGGGGGATCGTGTAACGACCCGCTCCATCTTTGTACAATATTGTCCGCTTTGGACGCCCAAAGCCCATAGACTTCCCAGTGAGGTCACCCATCCTTGGATTGCTCTCAGGACGAGCACGCTTAAATGTGAAGTTCCTATGCGCTTTGGCCCACCCTCACGGCTTTAAAAGGCCTTGTACAAGTAGGAGGGATCTTTTCTTATAAACCATAACTTACCCCCTCCCGTCCGGACGGAGCCTGCCCTTCTGCAGTACCGCCGGCTACTGGAAAGCGGGGTGCCACAGATCGATATAGTCTCGATATAGATTGGAAATTGATATTCGCGTTCCCTTTTTTGATGAAGACGCTCGATTTTTTACATTAAGTTACTACGTTAAAAGTGGAGTATCTGCATCAAAAAAGAAAGCGCAAATATATATATATATATATATATATA
>BPLS01028871.1:992-14129 GCA_019656275.1 Rhododendron kiyosumense | reverse complement strand
TTTTTTTTTTTTTGGTCAAGTTCCCAAAAATACATTTGTTTTTTATAAAAATCTGTTATCCATAAAACTTACGTTCTAAGTTCAATCATTTATTTTATATTATAGTTGTTTACCACAAAAAATAGAAAATTCTAAGACCATTTCAATTAATGATGCCCCCACCGAGCAAAAATTCCTGGCTACACCACCAGGTTTAAGAATGTGTAAAATTCATGAAAAAAACAAGTACCCAAAATTACATGTTGCATGTGCAGCTGTTGCTGGGCATCTGTCGCATCGGCGACCGGAGCTGCTTGGGGAGTGGGTTACGACGTTGGAATGAAAGGAAACTCTCACACGGGCTTGACCAAAATGTGCAATGTCTTCGGCGAGTTCTGTGCCCATGCACAAGCGTCCGTTACAGTCTCGCTTTTTGCCTCCATTTGTGTTGGCAAAGCTAGTCATTCTCTCTGCTCACTCCCTCTCCAGAAAAATCCCCAAGTACTAGAGAAACCTCTCATGTACTTTAGAGAAAAAATTAATTTGAATCCCAAGAATAGGCACCCTTTCGTTACATTTTTGTGTGTGTGTGGTATCTCTCAATTTGTCTAGGGTTAGGGTTAGGTTTTGAGTTTTCTTTTGGGCTGTGCTTCATTGTTTATTTTGGGCACTTTAGGCCCTTTGTTTGTGTGCTTTGATTGTATTAGGAAAATGATGGCCCAGAACGTATTTTGATAACTAATGTCTTTGACGGGTATTAATTATCAAAACACGTCATTGGCCAGTCATTTTCCCATTGTATTATCTAGATTTTAGACCTGTGGGTGTTTTGGGCTTTGTCCTACTAGAAGTGTTGGGGCTCTGTTTCCAACTGGCTGTATATTCCAACTTTTGGTTGGAATACCCTTCCCCTTTCTCCATTAATAAAATTGTTTATGCTATTTCAAAAAAAATAAAATGTTTTTTGTCTCAAGTCAACTTGCACGCACCTTGAATTAATCACCACAACCTTTCACACGCTCACCCTGTGTTGATTCATTTGATTGTGAGGGGGTGTCAAGTGGACCTTTGGTATTTTGTTGTTTTAATTAATTACTTGTGTGTGTCTAGTTTGATAGTGCATCGGTTGGGGCTAAAATTCGTCTTTTTATGTTGTCACAAACTCTGTTTTACCATCCTGTTCCGCTAACTAAAATAAAAACTTTACCGAAATGAGGCAGTCGAATTATTGCTAAAGTGGAGTATTATTGCTAGAGTGGAGTATGGATCCATTGGATTTTTGTCAGTTTTGGATTGTTGTGCCATCAAAATCGCACACACATATACAAGTGGAAAAACTGAGACTGCATGTTATTTACCTGAGAAAATTACAATCATGAAACTCCCAAGGTACGATCATATATATCAGCACTAATGCACCGGATCCCATCAAAACTCTACAGTATTTGCCACCAAAAAAAAAAATGAAAAACTTTCTCTAATCAGAACTCTCGCATAAGATCCTATCACATTACAAATGGCACAAGCTTTTTTTTTTTTTGCTCGACAATGGCACGAGTTTTTTATGCACTAAAATTTTGTAAATTAACAAGAAAGGTTTTGGTGTTATAGCACCCTAAATTGAAAGAGCAAGGTGGTTTAATTGTGTCGTTAACATGAACTCACTCTCTCAAATTTCATTATGCAAGAATCCAGTCCCACGCTATCCCATGATGATGTCGACCATCCATATTGATCAGATCACTTTTCCACCATTTCTTTTATTAGTGTTATGAAGGGTTTCAATTAAGTAATTTATGGCATTCAACGTTGTCCTCACAAATCTGTTTTTAGAGCAGTAGCAAGTAAATGCATTGTGTCGTCAAATCTAGGGGTACTCATTTATCTTTGGTAGCATACACACAGCACGATATGCTCATCTCCGATAATTATTGAACACAGAGAATATTAAGCTGTGTTGAGCGTAAAAGTATCACAAAAAGAACCACAAAAATTCGTAACGGAACCAAGCAGATGTAGTAGTAAAATGTCACAAGATTTGATATATTCAAATGAGACCATACTTTGTTTACATTATTCTTAGCATTAAGAAAATCTATACAACGTCCCTTCAGGAACATCCGTTAAAATTGGAACAATATAGAGAAGAAAATCTTTACAACATCGAATTTACATGAATGTGATCCAAAATAACGAAACAAAAAATGTGTAACCGACCTAGTGATGTGATGATAACTAGAGTTAATTTCTCAAATTAGGACCAGGTTAATTACAAACATTCTTGATCTCCCTAATTTCGTATTCGATCTATACCTTTTCCTCCACAGGATTCTTTACTCTCTCGCCATTGCCACCGTCCTTGCTGTTCGGAGAATAGAACTCTGTTCTTCCAGAAATCCCGACCGTCCTTGCTGTTCGGAGAATAGAACTTTGTTCTTCGAGAAATCCCGTCAGAAATTACAGCCTCGACAGTAACACCATCGCCAGAAGATGTACCATTGATCCATTTAAGAAATTAACTCTAGTTATCGTACTTGCACCGTGCAACTTCTGGCGTGAGGGGGAACCCCCTCACACATCAGTAACACCATCACCAGAAGTAGATCTCACTCGCGCAACTTTTGGCAGCACGTGTGGTACACCCTCTCGTAGGATCGTCATCGTACTTGTACCGTTGTCTTCGTCTCGTCAAGGAGAAGCTACTTCTGTGATCAAAATTGAGTTTTGAACACTTTGATTTTGGACCAGTCGCCGGAGATGGGGTTATGGTCGCCGGAGATGGAGTTCCAATCACCAGAGGTGATGTTTGGTCGCCAGAGAAGAGAGAAATAGAGAGTTTCAGGTCGTCGGGGATGGAGTTGAGGTTGCCAGGAATGGAGTTGAAGTCGCCGGAGATGTGGAGAGAGTTTGTTTTCTCACAATTGTTTGGATGGGTGGGTGAGAAACAACAACCATTTCTTCTCTTTTCTCACTAATAAGCTTCTTTCTTTTCTCACCTCCATTGCCAAAGGGGCTGTTATAGTTTGGGCTATAGGGTCAGTTGTAAAAATGGCCAAAAAACTTTGGGCTGTGTGTTTTTATCGGATTGGATGGGCTGTGTGTTTTTATTGGATTCATCATCGGATGATTTGACAAAGGAGCACCCGAGTCCGACTGAACCGCATTAGATGGACCCTGTTCTAAAAAACAAGAACAGGGTGCCCCAAAATTATCAACATAACCAAAATAACATGAAGAAAGTTACCGTCGACTAACAAATCATAAAATTTATGAGTCGATTGAGGGTCAGACCGCTGATATCTATTTCTGGTGGTAGGGTTTCGCAGGGATTTGCCCCCTTTTACAGCTCGTTTGGAAGGGAGAAGGGATTCTCTCCCTTGTTTGGAAGGCTCAGGAGGCGAGAGAGGGTGAGAGAATGAGGGAGACGGGAACCCCCTCACACCTTAGTTCCCTCACACCTTAGTTCCGTTTCTCACCAAAAGTGGCGAGATTCCGTGGGGGAGGGGGAGAGTGAGGCAAGTGATGCGCGTGGATCTCACTCGCGCAACTTCCGGCAGCACGTGTGATACACCCTCTCGTAGGATCGTCATCGTACTTGCTACTTCTGTGATCAAAATTGAGTTTCTGGAGATGAAGTTCCAGTCGCTAGAGATGGTGTTTGGTCGCCGGGAAGGGGGAAACAGAGAGTTTCAGGTCGTCGGGAATGGAGTTGAGGTCGTCGGAGAAGAGAGAAACAGAGAGTTTCAGGTCGTCGGAGATGGAGTTGTGGTCGCCAGAAATGGAGTTGTAACCGCCAGAGATATGGAGAGAGTTTGATTTCTCACGGGAGCCCCTCCTTTCCTTTCTCACCCCATTGCCAAAGGGGTTGTTATAGTTTGGGCCATAGGGTCAATTGTAAAAATGGCCAAAAAAAAACATTCATCATTGGATTGGATGGGCTGTGTATTTTTATCGGATTCATCATCGGATGGATGAAACATCTGTTGTCGGGTCGGGTTCGTGGACAGCCATTATTTTAAATTTTTATTATTAAAAATACATGCTTACGGAGATGAGGAGGGGAAGATAGGTAATTGAGAAGGGAGGGGTTCTTCAGGAGATGTAAAAGCAAGGGAATTGAGAGGGCAGATCTTCGTAAAAGCAAGTGGAGATCTCATCGTTCCCCTTCCGATCATTCGCTAGAAAACTCAGGGGAAGATAGGGAATTGAGAGGGGAAATCTCCGGAAAAGCAAGTGAAGATCTCATCGTTCCCCTTCTGATCGTTCTCCCTTCTGATTGTTCTCCGGAAAACTCAGGGATAGGGAATTGAGAGGGGTGGGGCTCTTTAGGAGATCTAAAAGCAAGTGGAGACCTTTACGTTAGAGAGAGATTTCTAAGGCATGAATGAATTGAGAAAGGCTAGGGTTATTTGTACAGGAGGGAGAATTTGGGGAGATGAAATTTCGAAGGGATGGATGGGAATAGTTGAGAAAGACGAGAACTTTGTGGTTGGGAAGAGGAAAGATGAGATTTTTATGGTAATGGAGAAGTTTAGGAGTGTTGGTACATGGGATGCATAAAGATAAAGATCAACGGTTGGGATTGGTTGGCCGGCTTGCACTCTTTTCAAACTCTAATCTTCGTAATGGGATACAGAAGTATCTTTCTTTTTCTAATATAATACTCCTATACTAGTAAAAAAAACTATTGAACACTATTTTTTGGTGTTCATAAATTTACAATGCCTCTGATGACACTTGCACAAAACATTGAAGCCGCTTAACTTTTTCAAAGTACTTACTCCGTTCTTAATTAAATTGTCTTTCGTTTTATTAAATTAATCCGAATACAGAACATAATCCATTTATCTATATACAAGTGAGTTTGAGGGTTTGATCCATCGTGACCATCTTCTTTTTTATAAGGAGAAAACAAGCATTCTGATCAGGTATTAGGCCCCATTCCCGTAAGGTTCCCTTGTTTTTTGTTTTTTTTTTTTTGGGGGGGGGGGGGGGGGAGAGAACAGAGGAATAGTTCTAAAGCCAAACTACTAAATGAACCCGATCCCAAACCTCCGGGGGAGATATCGCAACCACATCAGTCACAGTCCCCCACTTACTTTAGGGTACTCAGGGCCGGCTCTGAGAATTAGGAGGCTTAAAGCGATTTTTAAAATTGAGGCCTTAGGTTTTCTAAAAAAAAAACAATATAGGTGGTTAATACAAGATAAAATTATTAAACACGTGTTTTAGTTTCGTAATTTAACTAAAATAAAATTTTAAAATATTTTGTATCATTAGGGAAAAAAAATCAAACATAGCAAAATACCACTCATACACTGTATTTCTTTAATTAATCATGTTATTAACTTTAATCATAAGAATGTTATTTTTAGCAATGAGAGAATTATTTACTTTAAATCTTTTTTTATCAGAGTTTGATGAGTGAAAATTAATTATTTTGATTTATATCTAGTCAAAAGTGGTTTATTTGTGAAATTGATATTAGTAGTTGAAAATAAAATTGAAATAAATGAAGACAAAAAAACTTATCAAAACATTTATCATGTTCTTTGAGTAATATCTACTACAATCACTTAAGTATAACTAATTTAGAATACAAGTGATGCAAGAATTGTCATTATCTACCTAGATTAACTACAAAAAATAAGAAAAAGGAAGAAAAAAGAATTGCCCCAAAGAGGCCCCCCTGGGAGTCGAACTCAGGAAGTCACGTGTGCAACTTATCAATCACTCTCGAACCATCAATGCTGCAACTCATCATTTGCAAGATTAAGAACTTACATATATATAGACGTTCTCGTCTAGAAATGAGGCCTAGTTTTGGTTTAACTTTCGGAGGCCTAAAGTGGCCGCACCCTGGGCTTTAGCCCAGGGCCGGCCCTGAGGGTACTCACCTTGTGGGGATCGAATGCCTGATCTTGAGGAGTACTCCCAAAGCCTGAACAACTATTAGGAGAATATTTGGGTTAGCCCTCCTTCAAAATGGTGGTTCACAAGTACATTCAAGAGGCTTGGGAAAGCTTGTTGTGAGGTATGGTTTTTTTGATTTTGGGCAGTAATATGGTCAATATAGAAAGCTCGCAATGACATTTTTTCCAACATGAAGAAGTTTCTTGAGAAGGAAGAGATTGTGGAGTTAGTGAAGGCATTTTTTCAAACATTTTTTTGGTTGTTTAGCCGATTTTCTTAGCCATAGAACCCATTTTTTTGGGATGTATGTTCTAAGAATGATGCATCCTTCCCCTCCCTATGTACCCTTCCGAGTGATTAATAAAAATTTGCCTTCGCCGATCAAAAAATAGCCCGAGCTTTCCTAAAGCCCTTATGTATAAGAATTGAGAGGTGGGCGGCCCGAACGCTTGGGATGTATTATGTATATCTTGAGATGCGTGATTATCTGGCGTAACAGGGCACTCCTAGTTTGAGAGGACAGTTATATTGAGCAGGCTATGGCCGAGCACGGCAGGATAAAAACCGATTTGAATCGTTAACAGATTTTTTTCCTTGATTGAAACCTATGGCAATTATTAAATCAAAGATCGCTAAAGTCAAATCCCTCCACGCGATAACTTAGCCGATACTTGGACATTTGGGTATGGGACATTACAGTCGTTACGCTTGGTGAGCCGACGGGCTACCGCCCTTGGTTCGGAAACAGACGCTGCGTGCCTCACGCACTTCAACCAGGCTTGTTGTCGGCGGTCAGTTCTATGCCTACCGTAACAATGGGTTCACACCTTCAATAAAGATAAATTGCTCAATTTCCCCTTCCCTGGCATTTTAGCTGGCATCTTCAAAATTTGTATCATAAAACCCAAGATTGTGAAGTTTTCGCCAATTGATCAAAGAAATCTAAGGCTTTAGGGGCGTTTCCAAAAGTGAATCTCGGTTGTAGACTTATATTTTTTGATACTAGTCGGCTAAGGTCAAGAGGGGTAGAATTACTAAAACCAAGCAGATGTAGTAAAACGTCACAAAGATTTGATATATTCAAATGAGACCATGTTTACATTATTCCCAACGTTAAGAAAATCTATACAATGTCCCATCCCATCAGGGACATCCTATAAAATTGGAACAACATAGAGAAGAAAATCTATTACAACATCGAATTTACATGAATGCAATTCAAAATAATGAAACGAAAAATGCGTAACCTACCCGTTAATTACAAACATTCTTGATCTCCCTAATTTCGTATTCAATCGATACCTTTTCCTCCATACGATTCTTTACTCGCTCCCCATTGCCACCATCCTTGTTGTTCGGAGAATAGTACTTTGTCCTTCCAGAAATCCCGTCGGAGATTACGGCCTCGACAGTAACACCATCGCCAGAAGAAGTACCATTGATCCATTCCTGTTCATTTGGTTCAATTTTCTTCTCATCCTTCGATTCCCTTGAATATGCATTTGCAACAATTTCATGCTTCGTTTCGGCTTCTCGGTTTTGCACCTCCTCTGGATTGGCACCTTTGTTTTCGCCTTCACGTCGTTGAGACGATGATCTATCATGCTTTGATTTCTGTCTCTTGGTTTTGGCAATGGTGTTCCCAATGGCAGCCTCATGCTTTAATTTCCCACTCGATTATACTCGCATTAATGTCCTTCAACTGCGCAGTGTTAGCATGGATAGCCTCATTTTTGCACGCCTCCATTCTTTCGAAGCCCCGACTCCCTTACTTTTTGCACCAACCGCGCCCATTGCTAGCGAAGCACCACAAAGCGCCCCACCCGTGAGGATTAAACGAGCTTCATGGCTATTCAGGACACATACAAAAGAAGAGAGAGAGGCATAGAGCAGAGCTTCGTTTCCAAAGAGCAAATCAATGCAATGACAGGTATTCAATTTTACATAATCTACCTTCCCTCTTGTTTCCCTCATCCGAGAAGTGAGTAACGAGTGAGGAAAGCTTTATCGTGAAGATCACAAAGTCACTGCCCGCCATTGTGATCTTCAATTTTACGGTGAATACATACGAGCTTCAAATATATGTGACATTCTAAAAAACAAGAATAGGGTGCCCCAAAATTATCAACATAATCAGAATAACATGAAGAAATTTACTGTCGAGAGCATTCCTAAACTTCCGTCCGCCATTTCTAATGTTCTCAAATTTGGTAGTGAATTTCCTAACAAATCGCAACATTTCTAAGTCGATTGAGGGTCAGACTGCTGAAGTTGGGCTTCTCTTATCCCCCGGAAAGAGAGTTTATCCTTGACTCACTCGCCTTCCCCAATAAAATAAAATAAAATCCTTCACTCACTCTCCATGACTCACTCTCTACATCCTCCAAGTGGGGCATTTGCTCCTTTATATAATTATATAGCCACATTCACCTTGTCAATGGGTGGCTTGGATTATCTTAATCCAAGGGCTGTCATTCTACTTTTATACCATCCTCTAGAATCACAGTCTATCCAACATATTCTGAAGGAACACCCATAGTCTCTTGTCAATGGGTGGCTAGGATTATCTTAATCCAAGGGCTGTCATTCTTCTTCTTTTATACCATTCTCTAGAATCACAGTCTATCCGACTTATCGTGAAGGAATACCCACGGTCTCTCTTCAATTGGAAATCAATGGGCATGACTTATCGTGTGTTGCACATACTCAGTTTTGTGATCCCCCGACCAATTCTTTTCACTTGTAAACCAACAGGCATGACTTGTCATGCTGAGCTCTTCTTACTGAATATATGAATGTTAATTACATAACGTATTTAGCTACCTACAATTACCTACCAATGAGCATGCTTTTCATGCGTAGCCCGTTGGCAAATCGCGATCACCCAGTTAAAATTAAACGTACATGCTTATAGCTCTATGCCCTTGCTTTTGTATAGATTTCACGTCTGCTAACAATTAATAGAGCTCATTTCTTCATCTTTTTTTTTAAAAGCAAAAAAAGAAAAAGAAAAAAAAGTGGTGCTAAAATACACAATATTTGTTCATTTCTTCATCTCTCCATTGATACTTTAAGGAATATTCGATACACAATATTTGTTTGATAATGATACCTAGGATTTATATTGTTTATTGGAAACAAAAATGGTGGTGCTAAAATATTTTTTACTGATGAAGACTTTTATCATATTCTGAGCAGAATTAGTGAGAGGAGGAGATTTCTAATGAATCTTTTAAATTCTTGAATTCATGTTGAGAGGGGGAGATTTCTAATGAATCTTTTAAATTCTTGAATTCATGTTGATGAGTTGATTTCCGGCGTGGTTAGCCTTGAGAACCGGCAAGTAAAACTTGACACCGGTGCGGTGTCAACCAACACCCATCTATCTAATTCCTATGTCAGAATGTTTGTGGGGCAAAGTGAATTGAACTCAAGCCAAATTACGATGTTAGAGTTAGGTACCTCGATCTTGTCCATTCATGGAGAGTGAATTTATAGCGTTTTAGGGGGTTGAGTGCCAGTTAGACTGAATTACTAGATCGCGGGATGTAGATAACAATGACACTGATTTGCTCCAAGTATTAGGAGATGGTTTGGGTCAGCCCTCCTTCTCTTCAAATTTTGGCAAAATGGTGGTTCACAAGTAGATTCAAGAGGCTTGGGAAAGCTTGTTGTGAGGTATGTTTTGTTTGTTGGGCAGTAATATGGTCAATATAGAACGCTTGCAATGACATTTTTTCCAACAAAGAAGTTTCTGGAGGAGGAAGAGATTGTGGAGTTTAGTGAAGACATTTTTTCCGACATTTTTTTGGATGTTTAGCCATGCGTATGATTTTTTTAGCCATAGATGCCATTTTTTGGTATGTTTGTTCTAAGAGTGATGCATCCTCAATCTTTCTGTCTCTCTCTCGATGTACCCTTTCAAGTGATTAATAAAAATTTCCCTTTGTCGAGCAGAGCAGGATAATTACCAGCCAACCAAGCTTGTTGTCGGTGGTCAGTTTTATATGCCTATCACAACAATGGGTTCACACCTTCAATAAAGATAAATTGCTCAATTTCCCCTTTCCTGGGATTTAAGCTGGCATCTTCAAAATTTGTATCATAAAACCCAAGATTGTGAAGTTTCCGCCAATTGATCAAAGAAATCTAAGGCTTTAGCGGCGTGTCCAAAAGTGAATCTCGGTTGTAGACTTGTATTTTTTGATACTCGTCGGCTAAGGTCAAGAGGGATAGAATTACTGAAACCAAGCAGATGTTGTAAAACGTCACAAAGATTTGATATATTCAAATGAGACCATGTTTACATTATTCCCAGCGTTAAGAAAATCTATACAATGTCCCATCGGGAATATATATCCGATAAAATTGAAACAACACAAAGAAGAAAATTTATTACAACATCGAATTTACTTGAATGCAATTCAAAATAACGAAACGAAAAAATGCGTAAACTACCCGTTAATTACAAACATTCTTGATCTCCCTAATTTCGTATTCAATCGATACCTTTTCCTCCACACGATTCTTTACTCGCTCCCCATTGCCACCATCCTTGTTGTTTGGAGAATAGTACTCTGTCCTTCCAGAAATCCCGTCGGAGATTACGGCCTCGACAGTCATACCGTCGCCAGAAGAAGTACCATTAATCCATTCCTGTCCACTTGGTTCTATTTTCTTCTCATCCCCCGATTCCCTTGAATCTGCATATGCAACAATATCATGCTTCGTTTCGGCTTCTCGGTTTTGCACCTCCTCTGGATTGGCACCTTTGTTTTCGCCTTCACGTCATTGAGATGATGCTCAACGACGATATATCATTCTTTGATTTCTGTCTCTTGGTTTTGGCAATGGTGTTCCCAGTGGCAGCCTCATGCTTTGATTTCCCACAACCCATTTTTGTAGTCATGTGAGGTAGAGCGAAATAGGATGAATTTTCTCACCTTGTTAGAGAGAGAGAGAGAGAGCAAACAATCATTTTACGGTGGAGAAATGTAGCAATCATTTTATGGCGGAGAAATGTCGAAGATTAATTTCTACGACCATTCAATAATTATTCAGGTGTTTATGGTTAAGATTATACTTATTTACGGAGTAGCTTTAAACTTGCTATTTACAGTAGCAACCAATTGCGACCGTCCAAAAGTGTTCTCGAAGGTTCGGATTTTAATGAAATTTTTTCGGGTTTTCAACGGTCCGGATTTTAATAAAACTTTTTTGGAAAAAAGCGGGAAAAAATTTATTTTTTTTCCAAAAAAGTTTCATTAACATCCGGACCGTTCAAAACACTTTTGGAAGACGAGATTGGGTGCTGTAAATAACTATTTACGGTTGCTCCGTAAAAAAGTTATTCTCTTTATGGTTACGGTTAATAAGTACAAAAAAGCAGATAACAAAAAAAGTACTAAAAACGCATAATATTTCCACTTCTAAATTCTAGACAATGGAGTATTCCAATACCAAACAGCCTTTGTCCAAAACAATAAATCATGAAAAAATCTTTAATAAAAAAATTATCAAATTCAAAATTACTTTAGATTCAGTATTTCTCTATTGACCTTCTCAACGCCATCTCCGTTACTCCATACCAATGCCGTCACCGTTATATCCAACCGTCGCCTTTGCATCCGCCGTTAACACCTCTATCAAATGAATTAATCTATCCTTTTTGCTCTGTTCAAAAAAATCTATCCTTTTTGCTAGAAAATTAAAAACCCAAGTAAGAAAAATGCCCCTATCCGAAATGCTAAAGGGGAAAAAAATCTATATTAACCAAAAACCGTAAAAACCGAGCAACTACAAATTCAGTAATTCCCTCTTGATCTTCTCAACGACGTCTTCGTTACCGCCAACAAAAGCCGTCACTGTTAAATCCAACCGCCGCTGCTGACCGTTTACCAAAACACTCGCCGCCAACACCTCTGCCTCGTGCCTCTCAAACACCCCGAGAATCTCCACCGCTGAATGACGGCGATTAGTGGCCGTCCGGATCCCGAAGAACACGATGCCGTTTCCAGAAACCGTGACGTTGATGGCGGAGTCCCTCCTGTTGGTGCATTGAGTGAGAGTTGGCATCACCGCCGTTGATTCTTGTGACTTTTTCAGAGTCTCTAATCTGTCTCTCTCTTCCTGGAGCCGTTGAATGTACTGAATTGTTTCCGTAACAATATTCTCCCTCGTAGCCTGCCATTGCACACACATACAATTTAACGAGCTGGAAAAATATGTTCGAGCTTGATTTATTTGTTAAACGAACCGATCTCAAACAAACCTTGACCAAACAAATCTCAAACCCATGTCAGAGCAACTTGAATTTGTTAAACATCATTAATCGAACTAGCCGAATAGAAATTTGTTTGAGCTTGATTCGAAAGCTTAACGAATTTTAACTGAAATGATCACAAATCGATGCTGAGTTGATTTTTGTAAACATCACAAGTTGAACGAGCTGAGTAGCAATCTGGTTCGAAAGCTTAACGAGCTTCGAAATGATGTTCAACCTTGTTTTGTTTACGTAACAAATCTATCTCGGATGAGTTTTTAGCCAGCGAGAACAGTAGCTCAAACTCAAGCAATTTAGTTCGTTTATCTGCACCAAATCCATATTAATCGATTTTGCGTTTTCAGAAGACATGTAAGGACACACTCATACAACAATACCATATATCTAGATTGATAGATTATCCATTAATCTACTTAAATGAAGAAAACCAAGCGACAAATTCGTCCATTAATTCTACGTAAACTGCGTGTTCACTGTTCAGACGATAGAGGACTTCGAATTTCAGGGAAAAGTGAATCGAATTGGAAGGAAATTCACAAACATATTAATAGAGATACATGGAGAGCGTTGAGCTTTAATTGATTCAAAAAAAAAAAAAAAACTGCAAAACCCAGAAAACCAAATCATCAATTGAATTTGATTTCATTTCAATGTTGACAGAGGGTTATGGATTTCTCGATTGGTGAATTTATATAGTAATGAAGAGAAAACTAATCGATTACCTTGGGAAAGACATTAGGAACAATGGATTGAAGAACAGAGAACATCTCCATCATTTTCCCTCTCCTCTCTCGTTCCTTCTGGATACTATCGATCCTTCCAAGTTTTGCTCTTCCTGCCTTCAAGCTCGAACCCTTTCCGTCAATTGCGGCCATTAATGGATGAATTATAGACTTCTCCATGATAATCATTCCCTTGTGGTCTTCTTCGTCTCCTGCTCGTTCTCTCCGTTTCCCACAACT
>BPLS01028864.1:54312-67311 GCA_019656275.1 Rhododendron kiyosumense | reverse complement strand
CAGAATTACAAATAATGAAGAGACCAACAGAGAAAAAGATCGAACGATCCAAATGAGAGGGAGGCAACCAAATTACCCGATTTCCTGCAAACTTACGTTACCTGGAACAAGGGACTTATTATGGAGTCAACTGGAACATGTCGATGGATCGCATAAATATTTACTTCGAAACAGGTAGCAAACACAAATACATTGGGGATACATTTTCGAAAAAACTTTGTACACCTTTCGATCTTCCTCTATTATATTATCCGTCTCACTCGAGCAAGGCTATATAACATCGGCCTTTTTCAACGGACGAATCATCAAAATTACATACAAAGAATCAACCACGCGCAAGCAGTGACACAAACGGGTGACAGAGAGCAGATTTCCATCTTGAGTTACACCACATATTATTATTTCAATAGAGGGACATTTTCTGGGCGTGGGGATTCCAAGCTACAAGCTCCAGAATCCTCAATCATGTCTTCTTCTTTTACCTTTCCCCACATCACAACATAAAAGCCGACGGATATTACTATTGCTCCTATAACGCTGCAAGAAATTCAGAAGATCAAAAGGATCATAGTATTAGTAACCACGAAACAGCCAAGACCAACAGCCATAGAACAATTTTGTTTGGATGTAATTATCAGAAAATCAACTCTGGATCACTTTTTCGAAAAATGTTTGCAAAAAACAGAAAACAGCAATTGCTGTCATATCATATGCATTTTCTGCAAAGGAACCGGCTCCTCTCCAATTTTGCAAGAAAGTAGACCGGTCAAATTTTTGTTTTTTGGGATGCTAATCGAAAATCATTTTGAACTAAATGGGTTTCGTTCAACTGTGTCAATCTATTTTTCTCAAGATAAGTATGTTCTAAAATCATGCTGATTGAATAATGATAAACATGATTTTTCACATGATAAGTCTTCTCAACAAGCTCCACAAAATCAATCATGAAAGTGATCAGAAAATGGACCCCAAAAAACTAAAGCTAGACCAGTCCAATTTGTATTGCCAAAATTGAAGAAGATTTTCGGTTTTAAGGATCCCAGAAATGAATTCTTTATTAAACACATGGCAAAAAAAATGTCATGAAACTGCAACAACAAAAAATGTCAAGAGTCAGCAAAACAAATATTTTTGCAGAGAGAGTTTAATATTACCATCCAAGATAGAGAGCATCGCCAAGGAAAATGACACCCATAACAGCTGCGATGGCGATTGACAAAGGCCTAAACGAAGCAACATAAACAGGCCCCTTGACGCGCAATCCCCATGTATGGACAACGATGCCCGATGCACCAATTGCACCCTGGAAAAACAGCATAATTCACTCCACACATCCACGATCCAAATAAAGTCACACTTCAAGGAAAGTTTTGGACTTGATTTACCCCCAAAAAAGGTCTTTAACTTTGTACATTGAAGATTCAAGGGGATCTTACCGCATATAAAACAGCAACCAATGCAATATCAGCTCTTAATTCCCATTTGTGTAAGTTGGGTTCCAAGAACAAGCATACAGGTGCAGATATAAAAGTAAGGCATACGTTGTAGATGAAAACTAAAACAAACTCTGCCGGATACTTCCTCGCTGTTCGTGCCTGGCAAGGTTAAGAAAAGATCTTTCAATGTTGTTTAGTATCCAGAAAGGAAAAACTGATTGACAAATAAATTGGCACACTCGAATTCAAAATGAAGTTAACAAAAAGAAATTATTCCATCACACGTCAATTGGTATTACTATTCGATAAACTCATAGACTGATCCTGCTCATCAAAGTGAGTTTTTCGTGTCCACAAATAAATCCAACAGCACCGGATTTGTTTTATTTTTGAAACTCATATTCTCAAACATTCTGCATACCAATACAGCTAAAACTAGTAACAAATGGAAAGGAAGCGGACTTTTACTTGAGAAATATACACCCAAGTATCAAAGAAGCAAAAGAAAGACATTTGGAATTACCTGAAAAATGTACCAAACAGCGACTAAGGAATAATCAACTGCGAGGAGGAAGCCACCAAGGACCCAACCCGATTGTGGTGAGCCGATCATAGCTTGGTTGGGTGAAATGGACGGTGATGATGGAGTTAAAAGTGGTGGGCCGGCATACAAAACCACAATGAGTGCGCCTGATATTGAGACGATGGTGCCTATCATTTTAGCCTGAGTGCTTGCACTTCGTATTGATATGTTCTCCATCCTAATAGAATTTTAAAACAACAAAAAAAACAAAAAAGAGGTCAAAAATTAGTACACCAAAGAATTTTTTGAAAAACGAACCAAAGAGTAGGATATGTTTCATAATCTTCTAGTTTAGTCCTGTTTTGGGTTGTTTTGGGCTCATTCCGGGCCCACAACAAAAATCGGAACGGTTCATATGTTGAATATCGCAAAGAAGTATGTTCTTGGTCAAAATTATCTTCACTAGACACTTATAGCTATGTTAATAATTCACGTTTGTGCAGGACAAAATGGACAGTGAAAGTTTGGACAGTTCATTTTTATCTTCTTTCAACAAACATAAACTATTGGTATTTGATCAAGTTAATTTCTTACATCAACATACTTTTTTGCAAGATTTAAAATATGGACTGTTTTGGTCATTGATGTGGGTCCAAAACAAGCCCAAAAGGGCCAAAACTCGACCAAAATGGAGGATTATAAATTGGACCCCCAAGGGTTTGGCATCAAGGCCTAGGGCTTAAGGGTTTGCTTATTTCTAAAGTCTCATGTTCGAAACCTTTCAGGTGCTATCAACTCTTTTAGAGCCAATCCATATAGAGATTTGCTCTTGCTTTAATTGGGACCCTGCAAGTGAGCAATGCAATTGGTCCCTCAAAATTAGCAAAGGTGATCCAGACAAAAAAAGAAAGGAAAAATAAAAAAATATTAAGCGGAAGAAACTTGTCAATTACCTGATTTCAATTTACTAAAAAAATAAGTCATCACAAAATATAGGAGGATTTTTCATTCTTTATTTTTGAAGAGGAAATTGCATATTTGGATTGAAAAGTTAAGTAACTTATTTTTTTTGTCTTTATTTGAATTTTTTCTGCATTTGTTTATTTTGTCACAAAAGTTTTTTTCTGCATTTGTTTATTTTGTATCAAACTTTTGTGACTTATTGATTCGTCTCGAAGGAAAGAATTGAAAAAGTAAAAAAAATTGATCGAAATTCATAATTTTTTTTGAATAAAAACAAAAATAATCAAAAGTTACTTATTTTTGTTTTTTTTTTTAAATTATGAGTTTTGATAAAAATTTTATACTTTTTCGATTCCTCCTGCAAGGAGGAATCAATAAATCACAAAAGTTTGACACGAAATTAACAAATGCAAATTTTTTTGAATAAAGGCCAAAAAAAAAGCTACTATTTGACTTTTAAAGCCAAATCCATACCATTCGTCCAAGAAAAAATCTATAATTTTTGAAATTTCAAGATGTACAAATAAATACATAAATTCAATCAAAAAGTAAAACAGAGGAAATGAAGAATGAACCTGAAAAGAATGGCGAGGGCAAAAGTAAAAGCTGGCGTGAGATTGCTGATGGCTGAACCAAGAGTTGGATCGCTGATGTCGATACCTTTGTACCCAAGCATCTGCGATGTAAACCTGTCCTTCCCAAAAAAGAAAATTCCGAAAAAGAAAAACAATCACAATTTCAAGAAAAAATTAAATTGAATTTCCTGAAATTAGATCCGTTTAATTCTACTCAATACCCACAAATTTCTGGGACTAATCGAAGCATAGGCTGAACTATAACCATGATTCTAGTTAATACGCAGAAATTTATGGGTTTAATCAAAGCATAGTTTATAATCCGTACCCGAGAAGTGCTAGGCCAAAGATTCTTCCGAAGATGTTGAGGCTGAATGGGGGTAAATCAGTTTTTCTGCGCATGAATCAGAAAATTAAGTCTTTTTCGTATATGGGTAACCAAATCAGTACTTTATTTGTGGAGAGAGAGAGAGAGGGAGGGACCTGTGAAAGAGGAAGGCCATGGGCATGAAGAAGAGAGAGGAAACGGCATAAGAGTAGACCATGAAGACCAAATAACTCATCCCTTTTTTGGTGGCAGATTTGAAGAGTATGCTTGTGCCTACGTTTGTGATTTCAACTATTACCATTACAAGAAACGGCAACACTTCTCTCTCCACATACTCTCCCTTCACCTTCATCGTCATCTCTCTCTCTCTCTCTCTCTACTTTTGGGGCTTCACTGGCTCTCTCTCTTTACGGAATATATAGCTATAGGAGTAGATGGGAGGGTGCTGCGTTATACCTACAACAACTACTGAGGGGTGTGCACGGGTCAGGTTTGACCCCGAACCCGACCCAACCATGTCAGGTTACAATATTTTAGGCCCCGAAGTCGAACCGAACAGCTGAACAGGTGATAAAAACCATCCGCAAGTCCGATTCTTTACATCGGGTTGGGTCTGACCCCATGGATAAGGAATGCACCAACCCAAATCTCGAACCGAAAATTGATTTTAAATAGAAAGTGAACCCCGCACTCTTCCGAACCACATGTTTAAACCAATCTGAAACCTTTCGGTCGGGTTACCGATTTTTTGCACACTCCTCGCTATAAGTAAGTTTAGAGCAAGTCCAATGGTAGGATAAAAAATGAGAGAATGAATAATTATTTTAGTATCAAAAAAATGGTTAAAAACTAGTTGGATAGATAACTAGACTCTTCCGTCTCCCATGGTGAAATAAAAATTGAGGAAAAAAATAGTTATTTTAGTATAAAAAATGATTAAAAATTAGTTCACCTAAATTAATTCAACTACTAATTCATTAAAAAGTTACTCCATTTTGTTAATCATTTTGTTTAAGAGAAAAACAAATACTCCACTTACAACTAAAAAAAATTTAATTAAAGAGAGAACCCCACCGGAAAACAAATTTATTTTCGGTCTGTAGATTCATCATTCAAGTACCCAACACCTCTCCTCTCTCTCTCTCTCTCTCTCTCTCTCTCTCTCCCACACACACACACACACACACACACACAGAGAACCCCTCACCACGCCAAAACCCTCCCCTCTTTCCAGATCCAGACCACCGATCATTTCTCTCTCTCTCGACAGAACACACACGCACCCGTTGAAAACACCTCTCTCGATCTCACCCCCAACCGTGAAACCCCCTCTTTCCGTCGAATCTCCGACGAGTTTGTTGCCGGCATGTTCAAGCTTCAAGCCGGCAGATTTTGAGATTCCCAGTTTCCGGCAAGTTACAAGCTTTTCCGGCCATTTTCTGGCGACTTAGGTATACTCCAGCCGTCCATTTTTCTGGTAAATTATTTTGTTAAGCCGTCTAGAAATGAAAAGATGCATCTAGGGATGAATATATCCATCTTTATATACATCAAAGCTATTTTCCATTTTCTTTCCATCCCCCATTAGAGACCAGATTTTTCATTTGCGGCCGAAAAATGATTATAACAATCCCCATTGGAGTTGCTCTTAGGCCTACTATTTTATTTCCGATTTTAAAGGGCAACGAGGAAAATGTGAAAAATAAGTACTAGTAAATGAAACTTTAGGACACTTTTTAATCTCACTACATATTTTGTACAATAGACTGAATACACCGACATCGACCCCGTATTTGATATATTGACAGATGTTAATCCGATGCTTACAACGTGTTGGACTTGCGAAGCCTGATCCCCACAAGTGTTCTTGGTAATCGGTGATATAACTCCTTCAGAATCTTTCGTACATGACGATGATAAAATGCGGAAACACTTTATGCAAACAGTGGAGAATACCTGCCAACTTAACAAAATAAAAATAGACTCGAGTCTCAATTAGCTCCGCAGCCTCCGCACCTATGTAACATGTTCACGTCTGCTAGACTTGGAAACACCGGGTTACCCTATGCTCGAACCCATCAAGCCACTCTCACTAGGTCAGTAGCGGATGAAGACGGCATAGGTGCCGCCGAGCTGGGCTTGGAGGAAGTGGACCTTCCACCTTTACCCCTATGCAACTCCTCACTGTTGAAGCCATTTCATAGACCGCCCGAGCCCAACCCTAATTGGACACAAAAAAAAAATTTTTGATAAGCAAATTTTTTTATTAATCTTCGAATATAAAAATTATAAAGATTAAAAGGACAATGGTAAATGAAAATTAATCGTACACTGCTTCACTTGAACACCAAAGTCCTACATTTCCCCATCCCAACCCCCTCAACCGTGCTTTCATCTAGTGGACCCCACCACCCATTGGGCCACTACAAGCTTTTACATTAATGGTGAGAAAGTGGATCCTCTCTAATTCATGTTTTGTACCGGAGGAGACAATCGTAATCTGAATCGTCCAATACCGCAAAGAGTGGTTCTGATCAGCTCAAAGACTCTTTGCCAAAAGAATTGAATTCTTCGCGCGAAGAGATTTTGAGTATAGCCGAACCATTGATTTTTTGGATGTATAATCCTGATTTGGACAGTTTTTTCCGATCCAAAACATGAGATGTTTACACCCGTATGCAGTTTTGCGGTACCCTTTTCCCATCCTAAGGGTTTACAAAAAAAGAGAACATATGTTAGGTAGTAATTTTAATCTAAACTATTGATCCATTACGGAGTCGCCCCACCACATTCATTCCATTTCAGTTTTTGCCCCCCTCTCACATTCATAACCTTTGTAAAATTTTGGAAAAATTAGTATTCAAGTTGAAGAAAATTAGTTATTTGATTCTTGATCTAAAGATGAACACTTTCACTCATTCTGCATTATAGTTATCGGAACCCCAAGTTTATCATAATCTTCTTGCCAACGTGGAAAGGATTATGGAAGAGCTATAGAGATTAATTCAAAATACGCGCAAGCTAGTTTGAGACACTTACATTACATCAAAAAAAAAGTTTACCATAATCTTGGAGAAAAAGGGAACGCTTTGCTCCGTTATTAATTGTCGCCTGTGAAGGAGGGGTAATCTGGCTTATTTTTGGCACGTTGAATTACTTTTTCTTTAATTTTTTTATACTCTTTTTTTTTAATTGTAATGCTTATTTTTTCTTGTTCTAAAACTTCCCTATTTAAAAAGTTGGTGTGGACCCATGCTATATGGATAACATATACTATAAAATCCAAGAGCAATTATGCTCCAATCCACTTGTACAATATTAATTTAATTATGTGAATTATGCGTTTTATTGATGGTGTGTCCAAAAATGTTTCTTTCACCAAACTCCAATGGATTTTGCGGACTAGGCAAGAGAACTGAGAAAGCAAGGTTTGCCCACAAGAAGCCGCTAGTTCGAATTACACAAAAATCAAACATTTCAAACTTTAAGGCTATTCGAAATTTATCCGATCGTTAACTCTAAGACCCGAAATTAATCGAGGTATGCGAAAGCATGTCTGGACAATTACGTTATAAAAAAAAAATATTCATCCACCAAACGTAGGGTGTTTTTTTTTTATTTTAGTACTTTTATTACTCCATTTATGAGAACTTCTATCATTTTTCAGTAGCTGTGTGGACAGCGATATTAAAGAAAAGTTGGTACCTATCATTTTCCTTTCTCTGAGAAATTTTTGGTGCCGGGTGGGTATCACGTGGTGCTCACTTAGCGCATTCGGATCATCCATTCTCGTTTTGGACAATTCGGATTTGGAGAGAGAAAAAAGCGAGAGAAAGAGGAGAGATAGTGGTGGGGTGAGAGGAGAGAAAAGGGTTTCAATCTAAGTCATTCAACACGCTTTTGGACGGTTCAGATGGCCTTTGAGCACCACGTGAGCACGGCCATGTGATACCCATCCTGTACCCAAAAATTTATCAGAGGGAAGAGCCAATAATAAGCTACAAAAATTCAAAAGGAAAAGGCAGACACAATAATCAAAGGTGGGTTCCGCAAACTAGTTTTTGAGAAGCCAAGGATACGATTTGCACTCAAATCGAGACAATATGTTAGTAATAAGATAAAAAACAGGGCCCCATAAAAATTAGTAGGAGTACTATTTTAAAATTTGAAAATTGATTTTTGCGCTCCACTTTTAATGCTCATGAACAAAGTAGAGCGCCATCAATAAAAAGTGGAAGCAAAAATCAAAATCCTAATGTAGAGGATTCTGATCTCAGCACAGCTGCTGCAGCTTCAAGCAAGCTTGGTTTCCACCTCAGCTTCTGCACCTTGGCTCAGCTCAAATACTTTTAAAAAATGCTAGAGACACATCAGCTCTTGTGGTTCCCACTTTCACCAAAGGAATGCTTTCCACGTCAGTTTGTTAGTCGAGAGTTTAGTTTTACGTTTTGTTGTTAGTTGGAGTTTGTTACGTTTAGAGCATGTACACAAGACTCTCCAAATGCCTCTTTTAGATATTTTATTTAGCAAATTAACCAAAAACAGGCGTGCAGCAGTTAGCTAAAAGGTTAGCAAAAATACATTTCGTTTTCATTGCTCGGTATATACCCCGAGCAACTGTTCACGAGGAAACCCTTTTTATAATATTTTTACTGGCACAAATTTTCTCTCCTAATTTCTCTTCTTCTTCACGCCTGGTTCTTTCTTCCCCGACCCTATTTTCGCCGCACCGAGGATATCTCGGCCGCAAAGCTTCGTTCAGCCTGTCTTTCGTCTTCTGAGAAATAGGCAACTAATCGAACCTCTTGATCCCGGCGTAGGCGGAGAACGTGGTGTCGTCAATTTGGCCGATCGGAGGGTCCTTCGACGGCGGCGGGAGAGGCAACAGGTTCAAACTAGACTCGCGCTGTCCATTTTGGATCCATGATTCGAGCAGCTCGATTTCTTGGTCCTTCGTGAGTTATTTTTGCTAGGATGATTCTATGGATTTGGGAGACTTGAGATTCAATTCACAAGGGTTTATGCAAAGGTGGAGGAAGTAACAGTGGCTGTTATATTTTCTACGACCTCTGAAATTTCAATCGACGGTGAAATCTGACGCGAGGTTCGGGTTCGTGTTCCAATTGAAGGCAATTGGAGATACCTATCGGCGGTCTCCTCCGATGTAAAGATAAAGAATAAAGGAAAAGAGGGGAAAATAGGTATATTTTAATTGGTTTTAGGTAAAATAGATAATTTTGATGTAATTATAAAAGGAAAAATTAATAGCTAAACAAAAAATATACACTGTTCATGAGCTACTTTACCTAGCTATTGATGTAGATGCTCTTAGTTAGTGATTAGTTGGCATAAAGGCTTGAGGGCCTGATCTTTGTACGACACAATCAGAAAATGAAATGAGAGAGACACTTTCCCCTCTCTCTCTCTCTTCTCTTACTTTTCTCTCTTCAGCTCTTGAGGTTTTGTCCTGTTTGTGAAGAATTCAGAATTTCTTTACCCAAAATTTATGAGTATTTTTAAGGGATCCAGAGCGGGTCCTGCAGACGTGGGGTACAAATGTGCGGTCAAATGATGCGGTAAGGCTAGACTTTGATCCGGTAAAACAATGTGTGTATTTGGAAATTGTAGCATCGGAATTTGGGTACTTTTCTCATACGTGTCTGTGTTTTTTACAATGCAGATACTTTCCGTGCATCTCAATTAATTATGGGAACAATTCCAGAGTTGCAATAGCAGAACTTCAATTAAAATAAGAGCAAACCTCCTAAACTCTCCCGAATAGAATTGATAGTACCGTGAGGGGTATCAAACATGAAACCTAAAACGTGAGCAAACTTATCAGTTTCAAGCCTTCACATGCCAAGCCTTTGACCTTGAGGCGGTCTTGACATTTTTGTTATGGTAAACTATGGGAGTATGGGTAAGAGCATCTTCAACCCATCTCTAAAACCCTCAAATGGAGAATGGATGTGACATAATAGAAGGAGATTTTGTAATTTATTTTCACTTTTTACACTTTATGAGAGAATTTTGGAGGAATTCATCGTACTTTTTAGATATTTGGGTCCCCAAATTGTCTTTTCATTCTCCATTTGGGGGTTTTAGAGATGGGTTGAAGATGCTCTAATGAGTTTTTATAATTTCGAAAACATGTTGCTTGTTTCGAATGGAAAAAAACCCGTTAATTCTTTCTCGGTCGAAAGCTCGAATAGTAAGAAAGGGTGACCTTGGAGAAGAAGACAGAACAGAAACTTTACTAATAAAGCCCAAGGATTGCCATTTTTCTAAAGTTTTAGGATGAGGAAACCCGTGAAGTTCTATATACATTGGTTGAATAAATTTGAACAAAAAGTTTAGAAAAGAACTCCGTAATGATAACATGATAACATGGATAAGGCTTTGGCAATTGAATGCTTATCTAATTTTTGAAAATGGAATATGTACCCCATATGTCCAACTATGGCAATTGAATGCTTATTTAATTTTTAAAAATGGAATATGTACCCCATATGTCCAACTATGCAAACGTCACTGATGATGATAAGTCACCCTTTTGGGCCATTTCAGTTGATGTAAAAATAGTGACATTTACCCACTTCCTCCATCTTGTTAAATCGAGTCCAAACATTTTTCAAAACTATTCAATACTTTCGGAATATATGAACAGTATACTTTTTCTTCTCACATATCATGTGGGGCCTACACGGGGGACACATGTATTGTGAGAGTTGGGAGTATACTGTTCACATACTCCGAAAGTATTGAATAATTCATCTTTCCTCAAACCGATTTGTACTAGGAAGAGATTCATCCAACCAAGTCTTTTATATAGTTCAAATGTTGAATTTGCGTGTCCGTTTAAGAACAGTCACAGAAAGCAACTTTTATACCAATGTTCCTCTCTCACAGTGGAGCTCCCGCAATCCAAACTCATAGCATCCCCGCAGATCTCAACCTGAGTTCACCAATACTTAAAAGAATTCTACTCAAGTCTTTATATGGTATTGGCACTGCAACCACATTTATATTTAAATTAATACTAGCATGAAGAGACATTTTCCGGCCAATTGTTTATGCATGTTGATACGCTTATCAGGTTTCCAAATAATGTCATATTATCGTGATTTTCTCTTGAGCCGAGGCTACTTATCGAACTCCTTCACTTGAAGTAGGGAGGCATCCTTGGTTTTTCGAACATGTTATCCTCTGGCAGGGCTCCTTCTCAGCAGGCAGGTTCAAACTAGCCCTTGGCCAGTCATCATGACTAGTTGCGCCAAGTTGTACCCAGATACTGCTGGTATCTCAGAAAGGGAGGAAGAATTTTAGTCATCACCTATGCTATTTCGACTTACGATTTTTCTAGTTTCTTTTTTGAGACAGACAGAAACTAGCACCGCAGGGAACCGCTCGGAGGCGACCTTCCTTGAATCAAATAGCCATTGATTCTTGAACGCAATGTCATCCAATTTCTACTTAACTTGCTGAAAGTGAACTAAGTAATCCTAACAGAAGGAGTTTCCTATTGCTTCTTGAATGCAAAGCATTCTATTTTGTCAATTTCATGAGAAGCTATCTTCCTTTATTATCTGAAAGTTGTTCAAGGAATTCCTGCTTTGAGCGCACTTGTAGCTATTCCACCCCGCCATTCCTGACCTGAGGAAGGAATGGAATAAGGAGTAACCTTTTTTAAGAGCTAGGAGTTTTGTAAGGCAGTCTGTCTTTGAATGGTAGTTGTTTTGCATCCCCCCATACTTGACATGAGGAAGGAATGGGAAAAAGGGATGACCTTCTTAGATTGTGATGGAAGGGCTACACTGAAGCAGGAGTTTAACTCTGAGGATGCCATTGCTGCAATCAGAAAGTGAGGGATAAAGTAATTCGGTCGAAAGCTGAAGGCCTTCCAGGTGCAATTTACCCCTCTAGTAAATGAACTAAGGAGGGATTGTTTTGTATCATAGGATTCCGATCATTGTTGAGGGTACAGAATGAAACACACGAAGTAGAATTTGCAGGAGTAAGGTCAAATTTCTGCAAGCACCTACCCACAGACAACAACTAGAAAATAAACAACCGATGAACCCACTGGCACTAAGGCCCTGTTTGGTGCATATGCACTAACAAGTCCGTAATCTGTGCTAGTTATAGTAGCATGTGAAATCAATTCTTTCCATCCCAGAACATATACCAAAACACAAGAAGGGATTTCTTTTGGTAGAACAAAAGGAATGCATTACCACAAAAAACCATGTTTCGATAATAGGAATTGGGGAGCGAAGCGAAAATGAATGAAAAATCGCGAGTGTTGATAAACACATGCATACCAATTTCAAAACCTTGGCCTTTGACTCTTGAGGCAGAGAAAACAGGGATTACAGAGGAAAATAAATATACAAGCCCCATCCACCAATCCCTCTCCCTCTCCCTCTCCCTCTTAGATACAAAGCAGAAAATAAAACGGTTCCAAAGATCAAACAATCTTAACTCTTCCTTCGCTTTCTTCTCAAGTAAGGCATGGCACTTAGAGATTTCATTGGTGGCGTCCCAGAATCATCTTGTCCGATACTTTCCGGAGGAGAGCTACTATTATTGGTAGCTCTAGGAGTTAAATGGTCAGGATTCTGCTCGTTATATAATGCATCTGCCTTCCTTCTCTTTGGGTTAGCTTCTTCCCCAATATTAGAACAATGTGGATCAGAGTCATCAGAGACCAACTCTGTAGCTGGCTCGGAAGCATGTCTATGCGGGTCCTCTTTTGTTTCATCTTCATCCAAGCAAAACCCACCGCCCAAGTTAAGGTATTCCTGAAATGATTCAACTTCAAAAGAAGGATCACCATTTTGACCACTGGGTTCATCTGTTTTGAGTTCTGGTTCTTCAATTGAGCAGAATCCACCTCCCATTTCAAAGTAGTCCCCACTAGAGTGCTCCTCCTTATGCTGGTTCTTTTCACCAGTACTAGCGGCAGTATCTCCAACTAAGTGATGATCGTCAAAAGGTTCTTTCACGGCCTCTTCATCGCTGCAGTTTTCTTCATCGTGGCTTGCTTTACCCGGTTCATCAATTTCCACGTCATCATCCGAAGTGTACTTCACAGCATTTCTAGTTCGAGTTGACTGGGAGGAAATATACATGAGAATTGTTGGTAAATCAAATGGATTTACAAATGAACAATAG